>VURO01035153.1:22126-36511 GCA_015108175.1 Pelvicachromis taeniatus | reverse complement strand
TAAGTTGTGTACTGCCATCATTTTCATTGAAGAGTGAGACACCATATAGCCTTCTAAATTGCAGTGTGATTTTATTTCATTTATTTATTTTTGCCTGTCCCGTTTTGGATCATTAGCGATCAGAATTATTATCTGAAAGCCAAAACAGATGCTCAACGGATTTATTTTACCAAATGGACCATCATGGCTTTGCCGTATTGATCCATTTGATTGGCCTTTAGTATTATTTATTTACTTTATTTTCAGTTATTGTACATGGGACAGATATAATTATGGGAAAGGAAAAGCAGAGAGAGAGAAAGAAAGGGAGGGAGGTGGGTAGGGAGAGAAAAACAGAAGGGACGAGGGACAGTGAGGGAGGAAAGAAAATCCACTGGATCACCTGTTAAGACAAACAGACAGAGAAAAAAAAACAAGCAAAAGCAACATAGAGCAATCACAATATAGGGGCTACAGCGATAACCTAAGTTAACATTCAATACTTAGTATGTAATGTTATTGTGTAGTACGTAGAACTGACAGCGAACAAAGTGCTCCCAAGACAGCAGCCAAGAAAGGTGCGGCTTTGCATCTCTGAATAACCGCGTGTACACCTGTGTGTGTGCGCTTGTATTCAAAAGGCTTCTCCATGTAACGATCTGTCAGATGGTTTGAGGAGCCATAGCCCCGTCCCCCACGGCATGAAGCAGGCATGGGGGATTTCCAGGCCCCAGACATCCAGAGGTCCCCAGAGCGCGAGAGCCCCAGGAGGACCCCCCTAGGGGCAAGGTGCCACTCTCCCAGAAGGAGCCGAGGAGAGCCCCAGCCTAATCTTAATAGAAGAGTTAGTGTCTGTCCCTGAATCCAAACTAGGAGCTGGTTCCACAGTTGAGGAGTGGCGTGAAAGCTGACGGCTCTGCCTTACACATTGTATCTGCTGTACAGAGCTGCTAAACCACTGGTAGAAGTGAGATAAGTCTTTAGACTTCACATCAGAAACTAAAAGCTGCTTTGATTTTTGAACTTTCAAAGACAGGAATCACCAGGAGAAGGTACTGTTAAAAATATTTCAGCTATACTCAAGGAGTCAGTAAAGTTTGTATATAAGAGGTGCTGAAGAATTAAAAACTGCAGACTATTTGACACCAAGATGGAGGGAAGATAGCTCCAAAGAACAATGACGTGGCTGCATAACATTTTAAGGGAGGAGGTCAAGTATGTCTTATTGTCCACTAGTATATATAGAATACATGTCATGTCAAAAGGAAAAAAAAAACGTTTTAATTGAAACGTTAGCAGTGTTGCTTTAAATGCTGAGTACTCTGTGCAGAGTGTGGTGTGTAAATGTTAAATTTAGTCAGGCTGCCTCAGGAGGGCACTGAGTACAGACAGAGTCGCAGTGAGAAATACAAAGAGGGAAACTGGAGAAAAGAAAAAAAAAGAGTCAGCATGAGCTGCATATAGTTGCTCCCATAATTGCAAATCGTATGGTTAACTTAGCATATGGGAATTCAGTAGTGCTAACTCTGAGGGGCAGAAAAAAGTAGTGATAATGCGTATAGTCAACCTGCTCCTAGTCTGACTTCCATTTGTTGTGCCCCATGTAAGCAAAGATCCTCTTTCATCTCCAGCTCCACCCCGCTGGCAGTTCATAGGCTTTAACAGGCAGAAAGGTGTTGATTGTACTTAACCTGCATGCTTCATGCTGCCTCTCGTCTCTACCTGTCAGGGCTCAAGTATGTCTAGGTGATTCCTGCAAGCCCTGGGGAATCTTTCCTTGGTGGCTGGTAGCACAGCTTCATCTGCTGCAAAACTAGAATGTAGGTTATCTAGTGTAACAGTATCTCCTGGGCAGTAAATAAAAAACTGAGTTTGTGTGTTCATTTCATTGTTTCACCCTGGCTTGTGTAAGTGTCTATGTGCTTCCCGGAACATTATATTCTCATGGGTGTGGTAGGTGTGAACTAGCATCGACCATCGAAAGCCTTGAGTCACATCCTCTCACAAGTTTTTTTTTTTTTTTTTTTTAAATACTTGCAGCCTGGCTTATATTTCATAGAGAAAAGATGTAAGCAGTTAGGTGGTGATGTTTTCTAAAAGTGGAGGGTTCTTTTTTTCTCTTTAAAATATTCGATCATTTATCAAACCTTCCTAACTGCTGTATGTGTGGGATAGTCGTGTATAAATAGCATTGAGTGTTAGAAAGCTGAGTCACAACCCCCCCCTCCAAAAAAAAAATTTCTGTGACTCATTTTGAATAATAACTTCTGTTCTAAAATCTGAAAGCACGAACACTTCTCTTCTACTTTTCTATATTTGGTGTAGAGAGGTGGCAAATTATACGAAATCCAGTTAATGCCTTTTATAGACGTTTTTGCGACTGAGTGCGCTAGCCATAGTGTTGTCCTTTACTGTCTTATAGACAGGAGGAAAGTACAGGATGAGGGCAGAAAAGGGGGACACAAGGAAAGGAAAAACCTGAAAACTAGATCACTAAATTGAGGGGAAAAGTCAATTCTGTTATGTTGTTTTTGTTTAGGTTGTATTGATAATAAGCATCACAGTTTAATAAACACTGACTCTCGCTTCACCACTCTACATTAGCATTTTGAGTGTAATTAATTTCCAAAAGAGACAAATACACTTCAGTCAGAAGAAGACTTGTTATATTTGGTTCTAAGGCCCTGTTTTGGGACATGGAGAGCAGAAACAAGACTCCAGCAAAGAACAAAGCAGATTAAGTCCGACACAATGTGGAAGGTGGAGTTAGGTCGGTCTTGAGTTACAGCATGACGTGCAGAGAGCAGCAGCTGTCGTCAGGCTGAAGCAGTTTTTACCTACTTCACATGACTCTGTGAAGTTTGCCAATAAGGCATAACGAATAGTAGCAAGTGGTATGGCATTAACCTGAGTTGCTATCATCTGATATACTGGGATTGCAGACTGAGCTTGACTCTGTGGTCAGCCCAGTAATGTGTTCAATTTAAAGATGAATTTGAAAGCCTTTATTCAGAAAATTCCCACAGATGTTGTGATAGTGTAAACCTCGCTTTGGCAATAATAATTGTGTCATAAAAAGAGGGCTTTGTGTCCCAATTTGAGTAAAGTTTCATCAGTGTAGAGGGGAGTGTTACTGCCAGTCACAACAAATTTCTGAATGAATTCTGATGAAATATTTCTTTCCAGAATTGTGTCTTTTGTCCCTCATTGATAGAGGTTTTGCAACAAAGGTCACTGAATGATTTGAGTATGAAAATTTTCTAATATATATCATATACCATACCATGAAATACATAGATGGAAAGTAAGTCGTTCAAACATCCGTGTGAGATTTTGGACCTTAATTTGTAGCATGTCTCTAGCTTTCTAACAAAAAGGAAAATGTGATTACTCAGTAATGCATTAGCCAACAGTGCCCGTGCTTATTCCTCTATGGGCTGAGCCAGTGATTTTCTCCATTATGTGTGAGTCTGCTACAAAATCTGCAATATTAGAGAGCTTTTCAACTAACTGTCTGCCACTGTTGTGTCAAATGGACAATGGAATGGTTAGGCTAATTTGTGCAGCAGGGGTTTTATGATGTTGAAACAAGCTGTCAGAGTGAGGCAGATAATAGGACAGAGAGATCTGATATTGTGGTTCAGATTAGGTAATGTCCCCTTTCGTTCAAGCCAACATCCGACATTTGGTCATTTTGAATTAATAGAATCTGCATTTACCTCATTGCTTGTTAATAACAAAGCAAAGTAGCACTCAGAACTTAGATGGACACATCTTGATCATAGATCATCAGAAAGTCAGGAAGATGGAAAAACAAAGGGGGTAATTTGCAGGGATGGAGAGTAAGAAATGGAGAGAAGAGAGCGCTTGAGCTTGCTTCGGAATAAAACCAGAAAGGAAAACGCTGGCATGCATGTGAGGAATGGGAAGCAAGGGAGAGAGCAAAACAGGGAGGGCAGGACGGAGAGAGAGGATAAGGGAGGGCTGCTCTCAGCATCATCTGACAGGAGAGAGGCTGATCTCCGACAGCAGGTGTTGGAGGATAGAGAGTGAGTCAGACAAACGGAGAGAGCGATACATAGAGGAGCACCAAGTTGTTCAGGAGAGATTGAGCTGCAAGTGAGCCAGTACTACAAACGGGTAAGCATGGAAAGAGATGATGGAGCGCACTGGCTCTGTTAGGATGAACCGCTTAAAGACAGATGAATTGAGCCAAACTCAACCCAAGACAGAGAGATGAAAGAAAGCGACTGACATAATAGAAACAGCTTAAGAACAGTCTTACTGTTGTGTAGGTTTTTCCATTTGTCCTGATCTGCATTGATCTCTTTATCAAAAGCCACTTTGAATGTTGAACTTTCTCTCTCGGTCTCTTTATCTCCCTCCCTCTTTCTCTCTAGTCCACCCAGGAAGTGGCTGACTGGCATCTCGAGTAAATGACTCTGCTTTCATTGTGCATTAGCTGCTGTACTTGATTAGATTAGTTGCTCTCTACTAAGTGGACCTGCAAAGCTTAGGGGTTTATGTGTACTTGTCTCTTTCAGGCTGCGTGTGTGTGTGCGTGCATGTGGGTGTGTGTGTCATCCAGTGTCTGCACGTCCATGTCTGTGCTGTTGTTGGTAGAAGGAAGGATGCAGCCAAGCAAGACATTACTCTTAAAGCTAAAACATGATCCTGATATTATTTTTGTTCAGTATTTATGAATCTCTGAAGCCCAAGCCAAGAGCAAGAATTTAATCTGCAAAGCTATTGAAGAGTGAAACCTGAAGCCGCTCCAAGGACGATGAATTGGAAAATAGCATTCTGTTGTTTGAGCGCTCACATTCATTTGAGCTTTGTTTGACTGTAATGTCAACAGTTATCAAGCAGAAAATGTGCCAGCATGTCTGCAGAGTTTGTGCTTTGCCAAAGTGAAGTCTCTAGTTCACTCATTTTGCAGCAACTCCAGGCTCTGTTTTGTGGTGACACATCAAGGGAAAAACTGACATGATGATGGTGATTTTGATCACCATATTAGCAAAACACAGTAACTGCTTTACGCCTGGTACTAGTGGAAGCAAAGTGGGATAAATACTTATGTTGTGGTTTAGATAATGGGCTTGTTGTTCTTGTGCTGACTTTAATCAGTATTGGTTTATTTGTTTTATTGCCTTTTGTAGGGGGATTTGCATTTGAAATGCATGTCACTATCTGTCTGTGCAAATTGTGTACGTAGTTGGATAATTTATAATAGGGTTTTTGTTTTTTGTTTTTTTTTTAATTACAAAGACAGTAACTATATGACTTAAAGTAGTAAGTTGGACCAAATGCAAGTGGGTCAATCTTTATGATGCTCTTATTGTAGATAAGTTTAAAAGTTTGATTTCTTTTTGTTGCATACATTAATCACAGCTCATTTAGGCCTTAGTTACAAAGCACTGGGTAGTATTTGTGATGTCTTTTTAAATGCAAAATGCACTGAGGTCTCCTTGCTGTGCAAAACCTGTCTGTTAAACCCATTATGGTAAGCTTTAACTTACTGTACTATTAATAGGCAAGGTTACTCTACCATAGCAGCACTCTACCAGATGATATCTGACTCCTCCTGCAGTGCCCGTGGTTATCATTTGTTTGCCAAAAAAAAAACAATGCATCATTGAGCCGGACATGTGCAATATTCATGTTCAGCCAGTATTTAGCCTGGGGTCTGGAGTGTTTGTTTGATAACCATTGTAGATCTTTGCTGATGAGCCTCCCAGATGACCCTTCAGATGAACGTTTTAGATAACCATTTTCTGCTTTTTTATGCTTGTAGACCTGACCTCAGGCTGACTGAAGGCAGAGTTGTTAGACAACTGATAAACAGAAAATAACAAATTGTCAATGTATTTGAACTTTTGTGGCAAAATTCAGTGCTGCTGTAGTCAAAGCTGTGCAGTAATGTTTATTTGTCCTGTTGTCTAATTGTTAGCAAGATTACACAAAAGATAATCTTGCCAATTTTAATTGAACTTGTTAGAGGGTTACAGCACAGGAGAAAGAGCCCACTGCAATTATTTTGGTGTGAATCAAAAGGTTAATGTTTAATTTTTTTTTTCATAATTTTGTAATAACTAACGTTAACTACAACTGTAACGGTTCTTGTTATACGAATAGATCAGTTGCATTTTGCTAGAAAAAAAACCTAATGGGCCCTACTAAGGAGGGTATGCAAAGAACTGTAGCTGTTTGAGAATATGGGCATTTGTAACAGAGTTATAATAACTATTAATGTGAGATTGATGTTATTATTTTGCTGCTTAAAGATTTAGGTGTGTTTGTGTTGTGTTTATGTATTATTTCTTGTAGTGTAGTTTGGCACCCATCTAATTTTACTGGTATGGTTTCATTGTTGTCACGGCGGGGTACGCTGGTGTGTTTTGTTGAACGGACCCAAAAGCAGACACTGAGGAGAAGAGACTTTATTCTGGCCAAACGCATGAACTAAAACCAAAGACGAGCCCAAGTCTACAGGAAAGTAAACTAAGAACTAAGACTATGACTTGAACTATGGCTATGACTAGAATGACATGAAGTGAAATAGGCAGATGTCCTGACAAAGAGCAGTAAGAAACAAAAGACTTAAATACACAGGAGGGTAAATGAGGGAAGTGGACACATGTGGGGAAACAGCTGACCCACTTGATCATAATGACACCACAGGGGAAGTGTAACCTAAGCACAGCGAACACAGAAACCAGACGTCCAAAATAAACAGGAAACATGACGAGACGCAGACATGACATGAACTTGACAATATGAACCATACAGACATGAAACATGACAGGTAAGACACTCGAACCTACGAGGGAGACAAGAACTACAACTGAGGAACCTAGGAGCTAAACTAAATGTTCAAAAACAAAGAGAAAAAAAATCATATTTCAGTGGCCAGAAAATTTTACTGTTAATTTAATCAACTAAATAAATGTGTGTTTTCACTCTGTTTGTCTGACCATGACCCTCCATGCTGTCTCTGACAACAGAACCCCTGTAAATGCAAACTACTCAAAATAATATTTTTAATCCAGTTTGTTGAGCATTCAGTGTTGCCCCGCTCATTGGCATTTGCAGGTGCAGCACAGCCTGCGCCTTGGTTGGAAAACAGGAAGCTGGAATGCTTGTCAGAGCTCATGACCTGGCAGTCCGTGGAGGCTGCTGCTGGTAAACACAGGATTAATTGGTGGATTTAGGTTCAGAATGCTTTGTGTCCATTTTAGAAACTTCTGGTAGCAGAAATGAAGAATAAAATTAGAATAACACTCTAATCCAGAAATTAAAGGGATTAATCTTAGTTCTTATGCAGATTCACTGTTTGTCTATGGTATCATGGGTAGTTTTGCATGGACTGAGCATTTTGCAGTTATTATAAGGTGTTATCAGAAAAAATGAAAAGCCTAAAGTGGCTATGTGTCATGCCGTTTTGCTTCCTTTTTAAAGTCTGTTAGCCAAACAAATTTGAAATGAAAATAGATAACTGGCATATTTTGGTAATTATTTATAAGTATTTATCATCGATACATGTTCTATATAATATTCAGCAAAACAAGAATATGGTTTACTTGGACAACTGGAGGTAACTGTTAAAAAAAACTATTTTTTTAACAGGATCGTGAGTACCATAGCCTTTTGGACCTCTAACTTGATATAGGTTATCATTATTATTAATAGTGCCCATATTTGTTTTCATTTTCTCCCAACCTTCATGTGTAACCTAGATTTTGGGCTTTTGTTTTTTTTTGTTTTTTTTAAATGGAGCATCTTAGAGTGATTCAGGGGTTAGGTGATGTTGCTAGGTGACGCACACATTCATACAGTTGCAGCTGTAACAAGAATTCAACCTCAAAAAGGAAAAAAGGAGAAGCTTTGTGTACAGCATGTGCACCACAGAGAAATAGGTGTATTCGAGATGAATGTGTCGTCAAGTAGAAAAAACTATGACAAATTTATGTTTGTGGTGGCGACTGTGGGTTCAGCCCATAAAAGCAGATGATCAAGGATCTTTCATTAACACGGGTATGAACAATGTGTTTTGCTCAGCAGAGGAGAGAATGTGATAAGTCATGATTTACCTCCTTTCTCTGTCTTTTTTCTCCCTTTTCTGTGTATACACATATGTCGAAATAATATGAGTATGCAAATAATTAATTAAATAAAGAATAAACCCTTCAATTGGGATCATGAGTTGGCTGCTTGGTAATAGACAGGGCAGCTCACACTGTTTAACCTTCTAGATAGGTGTTTCTTGGGTTGCTCATCCTGTGTTCCAGTCACCCAACTACCATGACACAGTGACCCTCACCTCTGCCAGCTGCTATTCAAAGACGTGACATGTTCTACATCCAGAGCTCATTCAAGCACAGAGCATTTAGTGTAACTGCGGGCCGTCATATGTAATGACTGATGAAGCTGTGTAGCTGAAGCTCAAGTTGTTTTTTGTCATCTTCATTAAAGCTAGTCTCTCTGTCTCTGTGTCGTCTCCCATGGGCTTGTCATCACTAAACACGTATAACTGTCCTTACATGTAATCCCTGCAGAATCGTGAGTACCATAGCCTTTTGGACCTCTAACTTGATATAAGTTTATTGTTAATCTGAATAATATGGACCACAGTGCAGTTATGAGACAAGATGCCGGTCTCTATTATTTCTCCTAACATCTTTGATGTTTTAATTGACTGGATCACGAGTTCAGTCACTGCAGCCCCCTTCAGAGTTATAAAAATTATGCATGTAGAAGATCTAGACTATGTGGAAAATTTTGAGATGATGCAGATCATGCATACCCTTATTGTGCAATTAGACACAGCCTTGAATCCTTTTGGCTCCCCAAAGATTAAAGTTCTTAGCTTTGGCTGTACTTATCTTGCCATCACCATAGCCAATAAGTTCACTCCAGCATGTCAAGTACAAAAGTCTGATAAGATCAGTAGTCGAATTAGCAAAGACAAGTTTATGCTTGCTTCAACTTCCATTACTGCGTGGGTTCTAGCATGAACATCTCCTTGCAAACAAAAATGTGAGTCTTTAGCACAGTTTGTGCTAAAGTGTTGTGTCCACCAACACTGGGCACACCAAGCAACTGTTGCAACTCTAATTCAGCAAAATCGATGCAGGCATTGCTGTCAAGTGTAGCCTGATCGCTTTACAAAACACTTGCTATTAGATCTCCCAGATGGAAGTGTTCATGCGTTGCACCCAAGAACCAGTGGAAAGATCAGTTTTTAACCAAGCTTGTGGTCCATCCTGATACACTACAACCACGCAGGTGCGCCTGCACCAAGAGTGCAACAGTACTGCAGTACTACAAACCAATTTGTAGCTTACTGTTAGCCAAAATTCACAGAACTGAGAGCCTAACCAAAATGACAAATAGAGAATGCAGAACAGCTTTCTGTATTTCTACAACCCTGGTGAATGTTCCCTTCACAAGTGAACCTCAGGCCTTCACAGCAGCAGTGTTATCATGTCACATGTCAGGATTGTGGTATTTGATAACATGTGCTTGCTTTGATCGAATGCTGCAGTCTAGTCTCATTGAATCAAGCTTACCCCGTTTACCCCATCAGTCAATGTACTCATATTATCTGCCTTATAAATTGTTTTGGTGATGGTATAAACTGACACACACAGAACTTGTTTTTGTTTGTTTGTTCTTGGTTTACTGGTTTGAGTCACCTGTGTGCATATTTAGCACGGAGACAGCTAACCGATAACCGAAACCTCCCATGCATAAGATGCAAGTTTATTTAGAGAGAATCGATAGACAAATGCATAACTGCAGCCAGGTTCACTGCCTCGTGGTTTTCATTTATGTTAAGTGAAACTTCAGCAAAGGCATGAATTTAAAGTAAATAATTGAATATTCCCTGAAGTAAAACAAAAACACTTTCCAAAGTGCATATGTGTGTTTGTGTCTTTTATTATACGGATAGTTACGCAAAAATGTCACCTCAGCCTATGCAGATTTCTGACTTAATACACTCAGTAAGCCATTTCTTTGTTGGCAGATTTTGATACATCACTCTTTGCTCCAAGCGGCATTTGACATGTTTTATTGTGTTCGAGCTGTACTTTATGAAAGATGTAACAACAATTTTCACACTCTAAAGGAATGCCAGTTCTAAGAAGCTGAGGATCCAGCAAAAAAGATCAGGCATCCTCTTTCAGGTATTTCCCTGAATTCAGCAGATATCAGAGAACAAAGCACTGTGTTTGTGCCACGTTACAAATATATTTCCTAGCCTCAACTCCAGGTCAACAGTCTGTTGTCATAAAAGTGCAGCTCTGTTTACTCAGACTTATAGATTCTCTCAGACGTCATAGGGCAAGGTGTTGCAGTATATCTAATAACAGGTTTTGTCTCGGAAGAAAGAGCACTGTGTAAATCATTTTTACTTCAGCATTAAACCACTGTGCTGTGTGCCAAAATGGCAGAATGATGGAAATATGTGAGAGTGAGTGCACACATCTCCACTGTTTCTCACTGCATTCTCACAAAGAATCAGATTTCACTATTGTTCTTTCTTTCTTTTTGCTCCCAAGCAGCGTTTAGAAATGCCCTCTGCTGCAGGTTTGCGAACAGGATGCATGCACAGACGGGCTGCCAGTTCTAGCAACTGACTGTTGTGTGAGACGAAGTGTGAAGTAATATGCTGTGACCAGGATCCTGGTCAGACTGGTAATTCACTGCAATCACACAAAGAAGAGAAAGGGTAGAGAAGAAGCAGTGGGTTAGCAGATGAAAGCTGAGAGGGTACTTTCTTCTTCTGCTTCGTATCCATTCTCACCAGGTTTCACCTCATTTCCACACTTACATTTTTCTCTGCGTAGTTCTCCTAATGTCTTCTGATTCACAGTCTCAATTGCATTGCAGGCTTTTTCCCATGCACTTATTGCTTAAGTTAGAAACTTGACTTATTACTAGTAGTAACCTCTTTGTCTCTCTCTGCCCCCACACCCCTCCACCCTCTCTGACTTACAGGAAACAAGATGGAAGGATCCATCGTATCTCTGATGAAGTAGAGCCCCCACTAGCACACTCCCACCCTCCATTTCCTTTTCCCTCACTTTCAAAGGTAATACAAGGCTTTGACTTTCTGCTGCTACACTTTTCTTTAATCAGCTTTGCATTTGCATTCAGACACAGTGCCAAGAATCCCACATGAACAATGTGAAACTGAGGGTTTTAAGTTATGGTTAAATCAGTGCCATTGATGCCATTGATAACATTAGTAATTGTGGCATAACATTTCATCCCCTTCTATGTATGATTGATTAATAACATTTATTAGGATAAGAATTAGAGCCCTGATTAATATCTCTTAAATTAATACTGTCACACCTATGAGTATCGTAATATTAAATGTCAAAAGGTCTTTTCAAGATATTGTCGTATAGACTAACCTGTCGACATGAAAAATGAAGTTACTGTTTCCTGGTGAACCCTCTGCATGTCTGAATCTTTCATTTAGAAGAGTAAACAAATGATGATTAATTCCTGCTATATGTTTTCCAAATAACTTTTTTTTTTCATTTGGAATATATTTAAAGTAATTGTGCATTTGACATAGTCTGCACTGCAGGGTATGAATATAAGTGATTACACTCCGTCATGATGTTGTACGCTAGACTGAGTAAGGCTCTATGGATGTGGCGTTGAGTACGCTTCTTTAGCTTATGGAAAGGACTCACCGGACAGCTGGCTCTGATGGAACCAGAGATCAATGGGGTGAAGCTGGTTGCATCAGTCAGACACCGCAGTGACAGCTGACAGCAGCCGACAAAGGAACAGTTTAGAGTTTGACAGCAGTTGAAATAATTGGCGCATATGGGTTGTGGCATCTTCTGCTTGGCCAAACTGAAAATCATTTTTAAAAGTATGATACAGAAGTCTTACTGATTCAACTTTTATTAAATTTCACACAAGCGCATTCTCACTCTCAATTTCTCACATACTGACGCTTGGTCGGGACCTCTGTCACTCTTCGA
Organism: Pelvicachromis taeniatus; assembly: GCA_015108175.1. Classification (NCBI taxonomy): domain Eukaryota; kingdom Metazoa; phylum Chordata; class Actinopteri; order Cichliformes; family Cichlidae; genus Pelvicachromis; species Pelvicachromis taeniatus. The sequence continues at coordinate 24,524 of VURO01035153.1, read as the reverse complement.
TGTGCAGTTTACTGCTCCAGCATACAATTTTACTGGATAAGAAAGAATTACAATGAAAGAAAAAAAAAGATAGAGCCTGGCAGGGAAGAAAGGAGTGTGACTGGGAAGCTGGGATGGAAGAAAGGAGTGTGACTGGGAAGCTGGGATGGAAGAAAGGAGTGTGACTCCTGTCTGAGACCACTGCTTCTATGTTCAATTTCCTTTTTTTCCGTTACTTATTGTTCAGGTTGAGGCAATAAACTACTGCAAGCTTTAGGAAAATATTGTGTTAAAATATCCTCTCTTACAATGCGCACATTAGAAGGTAAACTTCTCCCTTCCTTGGTTTACATCAGCAAAACATCCTGAGGCCATGACAACACTAGCAGAGCACTTTTACCTGTAGGCTTATGGTGTCTTTTTAGACATTGAAGGACTTTTATTGAAGTGTGCTGGTCTACCTTGCCTATGAAAAAGGGCTCTCTTTTTACCTGCTGAACACATAACCTGGTCTTCAGCAGGTTATGTTCAGAATTTTGATTCATCATGTTTTCACTGATTCTTTTTATGTAGAGCATGTTTTAAGTGCAACAAAGATTGGCTGTGCAAATGTACAGTATTTTCTATGTGCAAGTTATTAAGCTGTGTCTTGCTAATATCAGAAATGAAGCCTAGCTTTAAAGTTACAGCAGCAACAACTATGGATTGCATTGTCACTGGAATATACATGCATTCAGTTGCTAATGCAGAATATGTAAGAACATTTTTATAGTTTTCTTGATTCTAATCTGTTGCTGAGTTTGTTTTACACTGCTGGAATTGCAGCTCTTATAATACAGAACACACACAGAGAATACCTGCTTAATCAATAAAATGAATTCATTTGATCTGGCAACAAACTATTTCCATCTCTCCTTTATTATTATGTGACTTTAATATTTAAATGTAACCAGTTTAACGGTTCAGAGCTCCAGTGTGCATTCATCACAATAGAAATAAATAGTAGCACTCAGAGGATGCATCAGGAGTTAATATTCTAATTATTGTAAATTGTAATTCTTGTGATGCTGACTTCACACCTCATCTATTAGTTGTAGTATCAAGTGTGCCTCCCTGTGTTTTATTTCTGTGTTTGTGCCTTGGTTCCTTTGTGTTTCATTGCAAATCTTGTTGTATTATTATTAATGTCTTTATCAGTCTCCTTTGGTTATTTGCAGTTTTACTTTGAAGATTTATTTTCTTTCCTGTCCTGTGTTAGTTTTGCTTCCTCTCTATTTCCTCCCAATTGTCCCTCCAATTTACTGTCTTCACCTGTGTGTGTGATTGCTTTCACTTGTGTCTTGTTATCCTCCTTTTGGACATTCACTAACCAGCCCACTGTGCATTAATACCTCTGTCTCCCTTTGTGTCTTGTCAGGTCATTTATCTGTGCTTCCTGTTGTGCTGACATATATTCTCTCTAGAGCGGCCGTGTGTTTTCTTTCGGTATTGTTCTAGACTTGTGAATAATCAGCAAAATAAAGGCTCTTTTTTTCTGTACATCATATACTTTAGTTATCCTGCGTTTGGGTTCAAATCTCAAATTCATGACAATGCATGGTTGGAAGTAGATCACAAACTGGTACAACAAAATACCAGCACCATGACATCTAATGGTTCCAGCCAAGCATTAATGTATGACGATCTTGCCGTGACAACAGGTTAGAGTGACACGTTGCTATGACTAACATAAAAACTGTCGTTGTTGGTTTTTTTTAAGCTCAATCTGACAAATTAAAATGTAAATACCAACAGAATCTCCATCCAATATTGATTTTCAAACTTTCCCTTTTTGCAAAGAGATTTCTCCAGATTTTCTGAATTATTTAATGATATTATGCACTGCAGATGATGAGATATTCCAAATCTTTACAATTTTACATTGAGGAATTTAAAATTGGCAGCCTGATGTGGATTTTGCTTTTAAAAGTAACGGTTTCAGTTTAAGCATTTGATATGGTTTATGAGATTTGCAAAAATAATTTGCAAGTCATTAAATTTTTTAAAATGAATTTTACATGTTGCACTTTATTTACATCTTAATTCTTTCACAGTTGGAGATGTAAAATATAACTAACAACTAGTTACTCTGAATATATATATATATATATATATATATATATATATATATATATATATATATATATATATATATATATATATATATATATATATATATATATATATATATATATATATATATATATATACACACACACACACACACACACATATATATATATATATATATATATATATATATATATATATATATATGTGTGTGTGTGTGTGTGTGTGTGTGTATATATATATATACATACATACACACACACACACACACACACACACACACACACACACATATATATATATATGTGTG
>VURO01035152.1:24228-35875 GCA_015108175.1 Pelvicachromis taeniatus | reverse complement strand
TATCTAGAATCTTAAAAAAAAAAAAAAAAAATTAAAAAAAAGTTTTAAAAAAAAAAAAAAAAAAAAAAAAATATATATATATATATATATATATATATATATATATATATATATATATATAAACCTCAACAATCAGATGACCCCTTACGAGTCAGTACTTGGCAAGAGTGGGAAAGAAAAACTCCCTTCTGAGAGGAAGAAACCTCAGGCAGAACCAGACTTGCAACATGGTTGGGAGTGAGAGGTTTTCTTGTAGGTAACCCTCTGGCATCTGATTTCATAGGTGTGAAGTCTAAAAAAGTAGCTGCCATCATGTTGTATAATAAACCAAATATGATTAGCTAACGCATACCCACCAATTAAAGGCGCAATTTCAGTCACCAAAACCGGAGCACACGGTTCTTTACTGGATGCTATTCTAGACAATATGAAAAAGATTATGTCATAGTTAACTTGATATTGTCTATTATGTGGAAAGGGGGCTGAGTCTGACAGTGAAACCACTTGTTCATGATTGCTCAGTTTTCACCCGCTGAAACTACATTTGTACAGTGGAAATCAGTTTGAACAAAAAGTATGCAAGCAAACTTCAGAAAGGCCAAAAGACAAGTAAATACAAACTTGAAAACTTAAATCAATACTTGATTTTTAATTTCTGCTCTGCTTGTGTAGTGCATCGGTGCAAACGTATTTGTTCCCCCAGGCAAACACAGACTAGATGTGAAAAGAGTCCTGCATCAGACCTGCATGCGTCTTCCCTTCTGGGCCAAGCCAATGAACAAGGAACCTGCTAAAGGGCATTTATTTCTTGTAGCGGGAGCAGATATCCTGCACACTGCAATAGATTCTCAGTGTCTCTTCTTCATCCTCCGCCTGTGTTGTTCTCAATTGATGTGAGCGAGAGCCTGTCCTGGAGGCATGTGCGACTGTATACAGTACACTATACACTTTATGTCAAGCCATCTGTGCAGGACTTGGAACAACTGTTCCTCAGCCTATACTCTCTCTGATTTGCAAAAGAGCCTCCGCTATCCTTTAATTTGCTATTCTCTCACAAAAATATGCTCAAAATCTCATCTCATGCTACAATAAATGCGTACATACACCTTGTAATATCTCTTAGGCAGTAATTTTTCTGCACCATAAAATGAGTCATTTGTCTTTTCTATATTTTTTCTTTCTCTCAGACAGTGGGGAAGGAGGAGCACATTTCAAGAGCGTTGCAGCTGAGATTAAAACGTGATGGAGGGTGCCTGAGTGTATGTTTGTGAGAAAGAAGGAAAAACAGAGGGGGGGAGGATTAAGCCTGTACCTCGGGGTCTCTTTTCCATGTCAGTGAGGTGCATGAGAGGAGGCGCAGGAGTGCTGACAGGGCAATCTCACTTGTATGATACGGACACACTCACGCTACACACAGCCGGCTCATCTCTTGCATTATTTATGAAATGGTGCCATTATCTCTTGTTTTACACCTTGCCAGGAAAAGAGCAGTGTGTTTGTGTGCACCCAACACAAGCGTGCGTGCATGTTTGTCTTCATTGGCGAGTTAAGAAAAGAAAAATCAAGACAGACAAAGAAACCGTTGCCAATGAAGAAGGAACATTCCAGAGAAAGATGTTTGCTGATATTACACATGGATGCAGGAGAACAAAAAAAACAGCCCAATCAGCCTGACGATTCAAGACAGAAGAGGAGGAAAGACTGAAAAGAGAGAAATGCTGAATTTGTAGTTGTTTCTATATGTTTTAGGTTATGGCTGTTGTTGGAGAAGCTATACTAAATACTGAACTGATATAATAAGATGGTGCCTCAAAGTGAGTTATACTGTAAGGTAAAGACCCTACAGGGAAAGAGAGAAATAGAAATAGAGAGGAAAACTCCACAAATCAGATGACCAACTATGAGCAAGGACTTAACTAGGACAGTGGGAAGGAAAAACTCCCTTTTAACAGGAAGAAACCTCCAGCTGAACGAGTCTTGGGGAGCAGCAGCAATCTGCTGCAACTCATTGGAGGTGACAAAAGACACACTGAGAGCAAGCGATTAATAATGTAAATGTAATGTAAAGTGGTGGATAAACACATAAACCCGAGTAAGCGTGAAACCCGAGTGAAGGTAAAAGGTCAGATCAAGGCTTCATAAGAAGACTTCACAAACCCATGGATGACGTTACAGTAGCTGCATCCATGTTTTTTTCTGACTGTAACAAGTTATTAGACGCTATGATTTTCATCATGAGAATGTACTTCACAGAAATATCACAGAGAAGACAGAATGTCCTGGTAAGCAGTCAGTAAAAGATGGAACAAAGTGTAACAAGTACACTACTCAGAAATAGTTTTTAGTCCTCCAGGTGAGCCAGCACAGGTTATATTCTTTTTCCATTTATAGAGTTGTGGTTGAAGAGGGAAACATTTAAAAATGGCAGTAGCAAATCCCACTGAGCAGTACAACACTATAACAGCTTCTCCATGGCCAGGCCAATATGATTCATGCAGGAGATGCTGTGTGTTGTGGCAAAATGAGTTTCAGTCCCCTTAGCACAATATGACAATCTTTGTATGCATGACATGTGAAAATAAGTTAAAGACTTTATCTATCAACACACATTCACGTAAGAAAATATACAAGACATATAGGATACACGTATATATGCAGTGACTCCCATAAAAGACTGTTTGTAGCTTAATAAATAAAACGTTAGCTCGCTGCAGTCTCTAGCTAGTAAATAGCTAGCTTGCATGCTAGCTACGCTCGTGTTTCTTTACAGTACACACAAGTGTAGGCATTTAGCTATGCTTTTAGATCATGTTTATTCCAAAGATCTTCTAGGTTTTACTTTTTCAATGGAGTCATTGAGAATTTGGAAATTCTGATGCTGGATAATTCCTTAAAAACAACAGCTTGTCATGTGCACAGCACAGGGTAATGCATTCATGCAGGAATATTAAATTCATCCCCGTGAGATAATCTATAGCATTTCTAACATGCATGTGCATATCATGTGGCTCTTGCTTTTTTCAGAGATATAACAGCGTCTAGTGTAACAGGAACTTGGAAAACCACACTGCCCGAACAATACTTCACATTCACCTTTCTAGCTTAAGCCGTATTTCCTTGGCAGGAGCATTATTTAGGGATCAGAAACTTTTGGATAAATCTGGTACATTTCCACAGCAAAGAAAAGAAGCTATATTTTAAAGTTTTACAGGAAGAATTTAAATCCCAAAGAAGTTCCTGATCAAAGGGGTGATGATTTTCCTAAATTCAGAAATTTTAGTACTATCACTGGTAGCTTGCAGCATAATAATATTACTTTTATGCATTTCAGCTAAAAAAGCTTTCATAGTATTCAGAATTCTTTAGAGAGTGATTGAAATGCAAATAAACTGATCAACCACACGAGAGAAACTTTTAGTTCATGGAAAGATTTTCTGTGTCGACTAATTTCTGCACAATTTCCATTTCTAGTGGAAATATGTCTAAGGCCTAGTTAAAAGGTAACAACCGACTCAAAGTGTAATTCATAAACTTTACTGTCATTTCTAGTTGCATCCTATGATTCTAATACAGACAGAACCAAGCTTCTTTTCTTTTTGTTTCAGATGTTTGCCTTTAATAGACTAGTCTCTGATTCCATTGTAAGACCTTCATTTCCTTACAGGTATTTGATATTTTAATATAAAGCAACGGAATGTCTTTAATACTCTTTTGAAAGCTGGGAAATTCAACTTCTATTAAGGTTACTGAGACTATAGAGAGGTGTCCGACTTCCCCTGCTGCTCATTGAAGTGGTTTCACAATGTATACAGACTAGTCCAACTGGAATGTGGAGAAATTAAAAGATAGTATTTACATCCTGTGGGCCTGAACTTCTTATTTTATAACCACGAAAGGCTATAATCAGATCTAATGACTCACAGTAGAGGATTGTCATGTCTTTCATAACTAAGTTCATATTTAACTTTATATTTAGGTAGTACACATGATTTCTGTTTTCTTACTTTTGCATTTACTCACATGCAAAAAAAAAAAAGAAAACCTTCCAAGTGCTTTTAAGGAAAGTGTAGTATTATTCTAAGTCAGCTACTTTTGTGTTGTGTTGTATTAAGATACATACGTTGTATTCCAGGAGACTTTCCATCTGGTAAACATGAGAATGGCTGGAAGACAGTTCAGAGTGTGTTCATTGTTAAGCTTCAGTTTTTAGCAGCCATTCTAGTAAATGTACTTGTCTGTTCCCGCTGGCTAACACCAAGATTTTCTTCCTTGCTGATGCCGTTTGTCTGTGTTTGTTAGGTCCCCGGTGTCATCACGATTTCCAGCCCTTCTTACAGCATTAAATAATTTAGAAGTTTTTGCAATTTGTGTGTCTGCAGTTCAGACAGCAGCTATTGTACCTGACCTCTTTGGAGCTCTAATGCTGCTTTCCTGCTAATTATGAGAACATTCATTCTGCTCCGGCTCGCAGACCACAACAAGCCTTACTGCTGTTTGAATTAAAATAAAGGAGCATGTGCATTTACTGATGTGCTGGATAAACTGGAAAGACACGATTACCTGATTATTAGGGCATCATGTCAAACAACCAGACAGTTTGTGGGTATGTGTATTTTTTTTAATGCAGTTAGCCACGTTTAGCATTTTCCATCCACAGCAAATGATGTATTATTGCATAAGGGTACACACTGGAGCATAGCTCTAACTTCTTTAAGGTGGTAATGTGTTTCTTCGGTGTAACTTTTGGAAAGTTAGAAGCCCTATAGTCACACTGGCATCAGTTGAGAAACTTACTGCAGTGACTCACTTTCTTTTGGCACTGTTGGGAAAATTGGAGCACAGATACTACCAGTTGGCTCCTGGTTGTTTAGTCTAACAGTAGAGAAGAGAAGCTATACAGTCTGAGACTCTCGTAGGCGGTAACTAAAACTTACACCCCTGAGCCTGGCATGTCATATGAAGCAATCTGTAATGTCTGCTGTGTATATGAGGAATTAATTTTGACTGTCCGCAGACTGAGCTGCAGCGAGGCTCCCATCGGCTTCCAGATAAGGGAGGAAAACTTAGAGCTGAAGTCTGCGTTTTATTTTTTCACCGTGTAGTACTGTCAGAACATGTCAGAGCACAGCGGCGGTACTGTACAATAAGCTGCTAGCGGTAATAGGCGGAGTGTGGCAGTCGTTGCACATCTGGGAGTAACACTATAGTGAATGCTACGCAAACGCTCTGATTTTCTGTTCAGGCGCATTTGTTGTTCATACGTCTGACAGCTCACATTTGGAGTGATTTATTGCAGCAGCAAAATACAGTTAAGAGTTTACCATCTGGGCTCGTCACAAATATGTTACACGTTAAATATGGGGGCGATGATTATATCCTCTGCTGTAGCGTGTAGGTGAACACCGGGTTGGTGGATGGGTTGAAACCACGAACATCGATGTCAGTCTGAGATGAATGCGACACAAACCCTTACCCTCTCTGAATATGTTTGATTAGCTACCTTGATGTAAATCAAGTGTTGCAGTGTTATATTCTTAGATTGCTTAAGAAAAAACTATAAATTATGATTTTTAGCATATTAACTACTTTAATTTAAGTGTGCTGATATCATGCTGTTAACATGGTGTATGATGAGAATATTTTCATCAGTGTAATTTATTGGGTTCTGTTTGTAGCAGATTTTATTTCATTTTCACTAAAAGTCAAGGTGTTGGTGTGTGTTTAATCCAATAATCTATTTATGTTTAAGATCTTTTAACCAAGGACGGCACACACAGCTGTGTGTCCTTGGCGTTATAGCTCCATTCAGATTTTTTTTTTTTTTCATTTAAGGACATTCCAGTCACATCAGGAGCATTTCAGAAAAGTAACCTTTAGTCTGCAGTGTCTTTGACGTATTTTGAAAATTGACCAGCTTTTCTATGCTCTTCCTGTGTCTGACTTTTAGCCCTCGTCCTCTGCTCTGTGCAATTTGACGTTGCTCCAGTGAAAACTAGACCAAATGGTATTTTGAGAGACAAGGAGCTTCTGGGAGCTGCTGCGGGACATATGGTAGAATTGCAGTCATTGTCTTGAGTGGGCACTATTAGCTCTGCTGGCCTTTGCAGCTGCTCCCTGTGTGTTGTCAGGGTGAGTCTGCACCAAAGTGGTGGACTAGCCACAAGACTAACATTGATTAACATTGCCATCCAGTTCTATCACCCTGAAGTGATGTTGTGGATGTGGTGTGATGTGCAGATAAAAACACGATTGGCGATTCACTTTTTTAAAGATATCAACTCCAAGTTACACTGTGGAGACTGAATAAATAGTAGCGATGGCGCAGTGTACCATGTTAGGAGTAACACAACAGGGTCTCTGCGGTCTTTAGCACCTTTGTGTACTTTATTCTCTGGGCAGAATCTACTCCATCATTGGCCAAGAGCAACAGCCTAAAAAAGCTCAACATATCCCCCCTCCATCACTGATTTGTGATTCTTGTAACTGGCAAGCTCTGCTTCTCCCAGGAGGCCTGTGCACTGCCTTCTGTTTTCCTTGCTGGACTCCTCAGTTAGTACAGATAAACACTTGTTAAACAGAAATCCCAACCTCCCAAGCTGTGCACGGCAATCCAAAAAAATGAGCTAATGGTTGTATTTTGTTAAAAAAAAAAAAAAACTACCCAAACTACTGAGAGTGAGTCAAGAGCCAGCTGAAAAATGCAGATAAATCAAAGCCATGTTCAAAAACCAAACATGGACTGAGGAGGAGACAGCTATTACAAGTGTAAATCTGTAGACCTTCTGGGGTGAGGACACAGTGTCCACTAAAGGAAAACACCCAGTGGAACTGTCATACTCAATTTACATCAGTGTGCTGGAGCAGAGGGAGGGAGAGAGACAAACAGACAGAGTCAGAGAGGGAGCGAGAACAGAACAAAAAGCTTAACAAGGTCAACAATGCATTTGAGGGATGCTCGACCTCTTATCTGTTTTTCCAAAACTGCAAGCAGCGCGCACACATGCAGATCAACTTTGCGTTTTTTATTTCACCATGCAATCAGACATGACAGTGGCCAACGGAAAAATGTTCAGGGTGATTACTGTGACAGGTTCTTGTCTTTATAATAACAAAAGATAGTGTGAATGCATCCCTAAGCCTGAATATTTTACCAAGAATATGATCTACTTAGTGCAGAAGCTACCCTACTCTAGCAGTTTATGGACCTACTATAAAATAAAAATTATTTTCTCATTATTACTTGCTCAAAAGGCTCAGAGAGTTTTACATTCACACAACTGGACCTCATATTCTGGTTATAGATCTCCATGACAACAGGAATACGGGGGTCATTTTTCTTCCCTGTAGCTTTTGCCCCAAAACTACAATGTGAAGGTCATAAGCTCTTTCCAGGTCCTGCCACAGTCCACAGAAAGCCGTTTCTTCTGCGATACAGATGCAGAAATTCAATTTACCAGCTGTGAAATTTATAAAAGAAAGCTGCATTGCTTCAGAATTTGTTCTAGCTGTGTTATGCCAGACTAAATACATGCTCTTTCCGTTTTCCTCTACCTGTTGGTTACCTCCGCTTTCATATTCAGAAGTCTTTTGAAGGTTTTCCTTGACAGGTTTGAATTTATGCCTTCAATCTGCTGGCAGCCACACTGAAATCCATCAGTTCTGCTGCATGATTTTTAAAGGTTAACTACAAATGTAAAAATATATGAGGGGATCGTGTAAAAAGAAGCCCCCTTGCTGTGTGCATTTTTTAAATGTATCATATTCACCACTGTTTTCAAAAGATAAATGCTCTAATCAGCCACGGCTATCATTGCACCGACTGTAATTACTTAAAATCCTTTTTGTGGTATTTTAATGTGTTTGAACTTTTTTTTTTAATCGTTTTTGATTTTTCTGCATAGGTTGTGGGCACAAAAGATGACCAACAGAAAGAAGAAGAAGCCTGGTGATCTCTGTAGTTGATGGTTCAACGCTGAGAGAGATTTGAAGTTGGCTGCAATTCTGAAAATGTCAGAAATTTTGTGAGAACACTTCACAGTGTGACCTCTGCTGTGACCTAGTGACCAACCAAGGCAAATCCAACGCAAAGTCAAGGAGGTTCAACTGGACACCGGCTAAAAAACCCCACAACAAACTCAACAGGAGCAGACGAAAGAAAAATGTGCAAAATAAGATGATTGGGATTCCAATAAACAAGCAAGCATAGCTGAGCTGTGGCAGCAGAAGCCTTGCTTGAATGCTGTGTCCTCCAGCGATTTTCATGACAGTACCAAGGAGCAATTGTTTAAAAAGTGTTTATTTGTGCTCACTCAGGAGTTGAGCTTGGAAAACAGAAGGCAGTGCGCAGGCCTCCCGGGAGAAGCAGAGCTTGCCAGATACAAGAATCACAAATCGGCAATGGAGAGGCGATATGTTGATGCCGTTGCTCTTGGGCGGTGATGGTGTGGATTCTGCCTAGAGAATCAACTGCACCCTGGTGCTAAAGACAGAGACCATCCATCCATCCATCCATCCATCCATCCATCCATCCATCCATCCATCCATCCATCCATCCATCCATCCATTTGCAGCCGCTTATCCTTTTCAGGGTCGCAGGGGGCGCTGGAGCCTATCCCAGGTGTCTTAGGGTGAGAGGCGGAGTACACCCTGGACAGGTCGCCAGTCTGTCGCAGGGCTAATACACAAAGACAGACAACCATTCGCACTCGCAGTCACTCCTGCATTCACACCTATGGGAGTTTTTCAATTAATCTATCCACACAAATTGCATGTCTTTGGACTGTGGGAGGAAGCCGGAGTACCCGGGGGGAACCCACGCAAACACGGGGTGAACATGCAAACTCTACACAGAAAGACCCCGGCCTGATGGTGGAATTGTTGTGTTATGCCTCACATCCTATAGTACACCATAGTGTTTTTCTATTTATTTTGTGTATGCAGCATCACAGGAGAGATAAATAACTTTAAGCTGGTATCAATGCAAAAGGAATCGCCGATCCTTTAGGCAAACCTTTCAACCAATCAGCATTTGAACCATCACTGAGGGCCTATTTTTAATGGTTTATTGGAGGAGTGCTTGGATTGCATACTCAGAATTCTTAACCTTTGCTGATAAATACCTGTGCAAATGACACAAGGTACCATGAATTCCACTTTGTGGTGTTGGGCATTCCATCTCTGTGGATATGAAGGCGCTCACCACAGGAGGGTACGGATTCCACTTCCTGGTTATTATAAGCTTAACAATATTTGCTTGTTTTGCTTAATAATATGACAGTGACCACTTTACAATGGACACATGCCACTGATCCACCGATGAAATTCCATCAGCCACTTTCCAGTCTTGGTGTCGTTCCCGTAGCCTTACAGTAACTGCAAACAGGCACCTTCCAGTTGGTTTTCCTGTAGAAATGCAGAGAATTCAACAGCCTGAACGGGCACAGCGTAGCAGAAAAGTCTGAGATGTTGTGTGTAATAAACCAGAATGTGACAAATTAATTATGATTCCAAATATTTTTGTCTTCACCGAGCTTGAAACTCTCCCAATTTAGGTGTGAACGGTGAGTAGAAGTGAAAACCATGCCTACATTAAGCTGTCTAAATTTACTTTTAAGTAAAAACACTTTGCCTCGTTAACATCCTCAGATTGTTTTAGGGAGCTCTGTCCACTGTGAAGCTCCGGAATAGCAACAAAACTACTGAATCTCTTCTTCTTTGCTCTCTCAGAGATTTACAGTACTCGATTGGTCAAAGTGTCAAAGATAATGCTTTTCCCACCCGTGGCCTCAAAGAGCCAAACAACAGTTAACACAGAAAACATGTCTGACATTCTTGAATAGAACATGTAGCGATTTCTATCAAGTAAGGTAATGCAGTGTCATTACTTTAACTCTATGCAGGCCAGTCGTATCCACTGCCAATCACCATCACCAATGAAGGCCCATTTGAACGCTAGCTGTGCACCAAAATCTCAACCATAAAAGTTAAAGCCAACCAACGCTGAGTTAAACAAAAACCTCAAAGTTTCAAATTTGCAGATAGAAGTTTTTGGGTTTTTTTTTTCCGTGACTTGAGGCCTAAAACAGGAAAGTGGATGCGCTTCCAAACTGAGCTGGCTCATTATGGAGGTTCTCTGAAGATCACAGCCTGGAGAAAACACACTTTTTAAATCTAAGTTGCAGTTTTGGATGCTCGCATCGATGTTGTCTTCAGTCAGTTTTCATGCATCTTTACTGTTTGAACTGTGAACTGTGCTGTACTTCCTCCTTCAGTTTGTCCTTTCAATCTTAGCCGATTTGCTATTACCCTGTTTGCAAGTCACAAATACAAGTGTTTGTGCTTCATTTTGCGCTGCGCCTGCTGAGAGTTTTTGCAAAACTGGGGTTTGTTTTCCAAGCGTCTGTTTGAGTATTACAGTACATAGAACACATACACACAGTTCACACACCCAAATACACCCTGCGTACTATAATACTCAATACACGCACATGCATGTACACAAACACTCCTGCATTGTGTCATTCAGTGACACAAAGTCAGATTTTTGCAGAATACCATATGACTGAAAATGTAATCATTTTCTTTGGGTTTAACCCATTTTTATTTATTTGTATCATTTTAAAGTGAACTATTATGCTTTTTCCCCCTGATATTCAGTGCCATGAAAAAGCATTTGCTCCCTTCTCGATTAGTTTTTTACATATATGTCAAACTAAATTTAAGAAAACCTGAGTAAATGCAAAATGCAGTTTTTAAAATGTTAATTTCATTTATTAAGAACAAAATATTGCAAATTGCCTGCCTGGCCCTGTGTGAAAACGTCATTAGCCCCTAAACCTAATATTTGGTTGTGTCACTCCTGGGAAGGGTCACCACTGTTCCAAGTTGTCTCCATTTGTAGATAATGGCCCTCTCTGTGGTTCCCTGTGAGTCACAAAGCCTGAGAAATGGCTTCGTTACCGTTTCCAGACTGACAGATGTCAATGACTTTGTTTCTCAGTTGTGTCTTTAGAAACATGATGTTTCAATTTGTGAGCTCTTTTAGTCTATTTCCAGAGAGGTTCTATTTAAGCGATTTCTTAATCCAAGAGGTCTAGCAGTAAATTGAAGTCAGTTTACCAAAAAATCATTATTAATTAGGGTTAAAGGGTCTACCCCAGCTGTCCATGAGACGTAGGGTAAACCCTGGACAGGTCACTAATCTGCTGCAGTGCCGTTAGGTGCACTCAAACTCGCATCTAAGGGCACAGTTATCAGTTAATCTGACCACACATCTTTGGACTGTGGGAGAAACTCTGGAACCCTGGGTTTCAGATCTCCAGGATCTCCCTGGAAACTCAGGGAGATCCTGCAAACACCACATAGGAAGACCCCAGCCCGCCCGATAGGGGATTCTGACACAGGTCGTTCTTGCTGTGAGGCAACTATTTATAAAGAATGATGAAAAAGCTGAATGAAAGGAAGAGTTTTCATAAAACTAACTACAGTAAATTAACAATAAAGATGAAATGATTTTATTTCTAGTCAAATTTGTTAATATTTTAGTGCATGTGTAGTAAATGTTTCTTCCTGACCTGAAAAGTATTCTCCGTGGGACAGTAATCTATAATTTAAACCAAAAAAACACAAAAACTGAACATTGTCGAAC
>VURO01035152.1:0-24208 GCA_015108175.1 Pelvicachromis taeniatus | reverse complement strand
AAAACTGAACATTGTCGAACATTAACAGCTCAACTTAAATGATCAAATTGAAAAAAAAAAAAACCTCTAAAAACTCTGACAGCTACTCCTTAAATAGAATAGCTTCTTCTATGTCTCACAATACTGAGGCAGGATTCAGTCCTCACTGACATACTGATGTCGCGTCCTGCTCAAGTCTAGCCAACTGTCTCTGAAAGCTGCTGAAACACATTCATGGCTGACACTAAAGCAATTCAGAGGTGAAGCATCCAACCAGACCTCCACATACATCTCATGCTACTGAAGGTCAAAACCATGAAGTGAATGCTGTAATCCATTCTAGCTGGCTGAAAGAAGCATCAGCATGCAGCGAGCCTGGAGGGAATGAAGCTTATCTGTTCTCCTAACACAAACATGATGGGATCTGTTTGGCCACTGGCTGCTCAGGGCGATGGAATACCAATGGCATAACACACACTTTTTAACATATGCGTGCACCCAGGAGGGCCTGTTTCGTTGAAAATGGTACAACTGCATCCATGCGTCCATGAGGCCAAACAAAGTTGCCATTTTTGGCCAAAGTGCATATCTGTGATGCACGCATGAACACCAAGACACATATATTGACTGATAGCATGTGATGGCCCTTTCTGACGCACTCTGCATTTCAGCTCAGAGCGCTATTGTGGACTCTGGAGAATCATCTATTCTTCTCGAGTCGTGTAACTCTTATCGACAAGCTCATGAAGCCCAGAGGGCGCACACAAACAAACAGCAAAGGCACACAACAGACACATGCATACATTTACATCACAACTGCATGTTTAATCTTCCGCACACAGTGGAAATATTACTGTAGTGTCACATTGTTGAAGTGGTGTCTCTGTGTCAGGCCTAAATTGGCCTTTGAATATGCTAATGCTTCAGCTGGAAGCAATTTAGAGAGGAGGGGAGCATTAATGTGAAGTACCTCATCCTTGAACCAGGCAGCCATGCTCGCAGTGACACAATTACACTGATCACACAGCCTTTACGCCGCAGCTAATACACACGCGCTCACCGCCGCCGCCACGTTCACACAGATTCTCATACAGACCTGTCAAACTGACAACTCTCACCATGGAACAATTTGGCTAAATGAGCTTAAGTGGATGAGAAATGAAATGAAAAACAGAGAGGGGAAAAAGAATGATCCTTTTGTGCTGGGATTTCCCTGTGAGAGGTTCAGATGGTGGAGCACGTTCACACACCTATGCGAATACGGCTGCGTGCGCTGTTACTGTATCAAGGCGACGTATTTAGAATGATTTAGAATGAGACTACAGCGACGCGCCGCTGATGCAAAACAAGCACTCATGACTGTAATACTGAGTCTTCTGGAGCATTGACAATCTCACCCCCCCAAACTACGTTCATAATTTATGACGCTGTGATCATCAAACAGATAGATTTGGTATGTAGGTAAACAGAACAATGATGGTGCTGATCAAAAATGAGAGGCCAGGCTTGAATTACAAGTTTAAGGGCTCTGCACAGTATCTTAACTGTTCCTAGGACACCAATCTTTTGGACAGAGAGCACCATCTGCCCCAGTAGTTCCTTCCGCCCCTGGTACTTCTCTATTTTCTTGTGCTCCATCTTCCTAATGTTGGTTCCACTGCAATTGCCACATCACCATGTGGTCCTCAACAATAACCAGACACAGTGATGGCATAGAAAGTGCACTGCTGGAGACCCAGGTACTTGTAGCTCCTCTGTACAGCTGCTATTCTGCCTTCTGACAATTCAACCCCTTCAGTCCAGATCACCTTGCTTCTCTTTGAAACCATTTGACCACATACTTGAATTGCATCCCAGTTTCCTTGCTTTAGATCCTGGTGAGGTGGATCAGTGAGTCAGTGTCTCACTCATATAGTGTGATGTCATCCATGTACAGGAGGTGACTGATAGTCACTTATTCCTGAATCTATATCCATATCTGCTGTTTGTGTGAGCTTGTTTAGGGCATTGAGGGCCCCTTATTTAACACATACTCGATGATAACTTGTGCAGTTTCCTTGGAGTGGGAATAGAAATTTATGAGAAGCTGTCATTCTCGTGAGAACACCACGATATGAGTGAACATGCCAAACGATCAACAGTCCAAATGTGGTCTTCAAGCTCTCAGGAGCACTAAGAAAAGTGTGAGTACTGGAAACACAGAGGTTCGCCAACATGACCAAGTGCAGCAGAATCACATGAGCTGAAATTATCCAGCAGACTCATCAGGTCAGACCTGTCAAAAAGCAGTGGGACACCATACACCAGCTACAGTCCAGAGGAGTAACGTGTCAAACCTCAAAAACTCAAGAAACTCAATGGTGTTCAGAAAAATTCCAGCAGGTGTTCTTGAACGAGATGTCAAAACCTGAGATATCTGGCGATGAGCGTCAGCAGGCGATGGAAATTACTGAAAAGAGGTTGATTGTGGTTGTGCGGCTGTATTTCTGAGAAATGATTTGCTACAAGTGTCCGGCAGCCTCGCCTCTGTCAGCGCCTCAGGGCAACTGTGGCTACAATGTAGCTTGCCATCACCAGTGTGTGAATGTGTGTGTGAATGGGTGAATGACTGATTGTAGTGTAAAGCCCTTTGGGGTCCTTAGGGACTAAGTAAAGCGCTATACAAATGCAGGCCATTCCTTGTCCGGATATGTTCAATCCATAAAATCATCACAGCACACACCAAAATATGTAGTCCAAACCAAATGGGTGGCAGTACGTTGGCTACATTAATCTTTTACACCTTCTTCTTCGCCTTTCAGCTGCTCCTTTTGCGGGTCATCAAAAGCTCACGAACGCCAACTGGTGTGAAGTCAAAGTGGCCGTGTCCATCATTAACATTGTCCATGGTCATAAAGAGCTACTCTCAGCCACAAGAAGAAGAACTCGCAGGCTTTTGACAAGTTCTTTAACATGCATGAAGCAGCCTTTCTGCCAGCTAATTGTAAAAGCCTGTCTTCAAGTATGTATATACCTGAAGCAGATCTATACTGCAGCTTGTATTTTCCTTTGGTCATATGAACATACATACATTATATTAGTGGCATCGTCTGGGAAGTGCCGTTCAGCAGTCTGTTTCTTTCACAAAGGAGCTGGAAACATTTTATAAGTGGCACATATAGACATAATTAGAGCTGAAAGATTATGTTAATAAGACTGTTGTTGTATTGGCAGAAAGAAAAAACAGACTGCCTGTGGCTGGGGCTTGTAACATCTGCACACACACATGCCACACACAAACACACACACGCAGAGCCGCACGCACATGACTATTCCTCCGAAGGGACGGGAACATTGGCTGCTGAGCGAGAGCCCCCTTCGGCTCTCCTCATTAGCAGCCGTGGAGTCCTTTAGTCGAACCACGCACACACATGCAGCACGTGTGTTTGTTCAAAATGCATGTCACGTCACATTTCTGTGCATCAGTGATCATCTTCTTTGATACCTTCGATGCTTTACCGCAGTTTCCCATACAAATAAAAACTACTCTAGCAACCGTGCGCGCGCGTGTTTGTTTGTTTGCGAGCGTGTGTCTAATTCTCATTGGGTGGCCTACATGATGGTGCAGTAGTGCTTTTGTCTCCAAGACGAAATAATATGAGGTAATCTTGCAGCATTAGGAAGCCCCATGGTTAACTTGGAGAGGTCTCCTCTCAGCTGCAGCCCACAGTGCAGATGAACTGACCTCTTCACAAAATAAAATCCTTGACTCCTTCACATAGAGAGAATTCTCTCATCCACACAATGAACATTAAACAAAACAACTTTTCAAAATGTTTTTGCCCTTTGCTCTGCTCCTCTTACAATCCTCGTGCAGATAGAGGATCGATGTCAAGTTTTTGATCGTGCGCGCTGCCTTTGAGTCACACGGAGGACGATTTTAAATAAAGATGCGAACTTGGAGGCATGAAACCCGGATAAAGTCCAGCTAATAGAGATGCATTCAGAGGCTGGGAGTTGGAGAGTTACCAGATGCTGCAGGCTTCATGCCAAAAGCCATGGCAGAATGAATAGAGCCAAGGTCTATTCATTGATTCTCTGGGTTGTTGCACCATCAAGGGCGCCACTGGAGTTGTTTGTTATGTGTCAAACTGCATACAGGATGCAGTTCATAGCATGGAGCGCAATTTCAAACTGGCCCTGACCTTTTCTGTAAAGTTTCACCGATGAGGCAGAATCATATGCAGAATTGAACAGGTGAATGAGAATTAAAGTACAGCTCCAGCTCAAGGACGAACAGCCGACGACGTATCAGAACGTGGCGCTTTTTTCCAATCGTTGTTCCGCATCCATAGCTGTTGGTCACCCTTACAAATCTGAGGTCCTTATAATACTGTAGATGACAGTTTAAGAACAGCCAACAGCCGTTCTTAAACTGAGAGAAAATCGTATTTACTGTTATGTACTGTATCGTTAAAAACTCTGTCTTGGCTTATGGAGCAATTTCTGTTTAGTGTGGGGTAATGTTACTATACATTTGCTTTAAATATAAATGATTTTATTTACATATTGTCCTTTTCATTATTTTCTTTCAGCGTATATCCTGTCACAGTGGTAAATTAAACACGGCCAGAGTCTGAAATAATGTGCTCATCATCTGTAAAAGTAATCCAGGCGAGCGAGACGCTTCACGCTGCTCAAACACTGACTCACAGATCATACCGACGTCACTGAGTGGATAACCCTGACATGCTGAGAAAATTGAAATTTTGCCTACCTTCCATTCAAATCCACTGAAGAAGCAGACAATCAGATGAAAATTAAAATGCACTTAAAGCAGTGGCTCTAAAATTCAACCCTTTTTTTCCCCCTTTTGTAACCGTAGTGTGAAATAAACTCGTAGCTTACAGGGATGAGGGAGGAAGCTAAAGCAGCTTGATTAAGACAGTGGACGAACTCAGGAACCACACCATGGCTTAGTACAGAATAAGTTAAATCAGGATTATTTTGAACTGTGAATCATGCACAGCTACTATACAGCAGTGTCCAAGATTAAAAATTTGAATATGAGTGTAAAACGTCCCCCTGAATCTTACCAGAAAGTTTAGTTATTCTGTTTTGAATGACATCAGCTGCCTGGTAATATTCTTGCTTTTAATAATTGCCTAGAAATATTACTGCATTATTCATGACATTAAGTCACATTGCCCTCTTGACTAATAAAACGGCAATAAAACTGTCCACTAAGTGAGTTACCTGCCAGTAGGACGTTAATTCCTCTTGGCTCATTTGAGAAGCATGAGTGTGATCATAAACCTGACCGGGGTCACTCTAGAAAAGCGGTCAAAGTGCTGTCACTGTCTTTTACGTACAAAGAAAAAAATCCTTTAAGATGACCTAATTTTACAATCTTTGTAGTCGTCTTTACACTGATCTATCATTCAGTAGTTGATTTTTCAAGACCAAACTATCATGTAACCATGTAACCTTCTCTTCTCTTGGTTTGGTCTCAGTTAGTTTTCCACAGTGGATTTTGCTTGTTTCAGTTTATTGTTTAAAAATGATTATTATTTTTTAGTTTAGCTTTTATTAGTTTCAGCGTTTAGTGTTTTTAATTATTAGAAGATACAGGAGGCATTTCTCATGGGCAAAATTTAGAAACTGAAGTACTACGATGCAACCGAAACACTGTGAAGGCTTTTCTGTAGGTCCCACTAAAAAGGAGAGTAAGGGATAGGTTAGCTGATCTTATTAGCAACTTGAATTATCCTATGGCCAAAGTCATATACCTTGATGCATGTTTAATAACTCTAAAAGAGTAAAATAAAGGCCTTTTATAATACTTGTTCAAACCTCGCTTGAGTAGGAGTTCTGACTTATTTTCTTATTCACGTTTAATGAGAATTTCTTTTTTCAGTTAAAGTTTGAATGTCTTGATTAAACAACACTGGTGACAAAACAGAGTGCAAAAAAACTTGAAGAAATTAACAAAAACAACACAAGCACGGAAAATTAAGGCGTTAACACATCTTAAAAATTACATTTTAATAAACTGACTACTTAGAAAGTTGTAATCCAAACTGTGGACCACATCACATCCGTCAGGTACAGTAATGAGAAAATTCTTAAACTCAGAAAAGGGGCTATGTTTCCAGTGGAGAGCAAGCCTCTAATTGCCATAACTCAAGCATTAAATACCTGGAGAGGTTAAACCTGATACACAAACTGTTTGACGCAAAATTGTTCCTGAGGACAAATGATAAGCTTTGTGCTGAAATTTCACTGAACTACACGTCCAACGTGGATTGTAAAGTGCATTACAAAAAGAAAAAAGGTTTTCAGACAGTTGTGTGAATTTGGTGTTACAAATGTTGTATGTCTTTTGAAGACACTACGTGATCTGTCCCATTTGATCTTTGAAGTAAGGTCAGCAGTTGGATGAGCCTTTGTCCTCAGGATAATAATGTACAATGTTAAAAAATAAAGTGCCAGATTGTGAATAATTGCCACAGAGAGGCTAGTGTGACTGACTAGTGCTTGCATGCCCCTGGTTTGCTAGCTCATTAGTGGTATATAGTGGCATAAGGTCTGTGGTAGTTCACCAACAAGTTCTTCCTTTTAGCATCACAAAGTTGTTGAAGTACAGCCAACTGCAGAATGATGAGAGGAAGAATGACCGGGCTCCTTCTAATCTCAGGTTTACCTTTAAACCAAGAGCCAAGTGTCTCTGAGTCCTTTGAAAAAAATGAAGCTCAGCAGCTGATGTTAATGAAGCATGCAAGATTTTTATTTTTTTGGGGGGGGAAAAACACTACACAGAGTACAGCATTTAAGGTGCTTTTCTGCGGCTCTTAATATTTATTTTAGCTTAATGTTCTTCTTTGAACAGAAAAGCGCAGACAGTTTGTGCAGACACATTGTGCAGAGTCTCTTTTGGCAACCAGAAAAGAGACGAGAAGACAGGGGCGCCGTCTTTGTCAGTTATGACCCTGCGTGTCAGCTGCTCTAATATTCCCTGACAAACGCCAATATTAAATGCTGGAGAGCCAGACAGACACGAAACCCGATTTTATTCTTGCTGTCTAACAAACCCATCCAGAGACCTACAAGGATTTCTGTCCTTTTAAGTCACAGAAGCAGCACAAAGGTAACATTCGCTGCTTTTACAAAAGAAAAAAAAAAATATCTTAAAACCCCCCAGGCTAGTGAGTCACGACAGAAAATCACTCTTGGCACATAAACCCTCAAACTACCAAAATAAAGCATATTTTCTATTATATTTTTCCTGAAGGACTATTAAACAGTATTTTCAGCTGCTCGGGTCATGTCATCAAAGGTGCTTCCCTGAAAATTATTAATAGACGTATTCTTCGCAACTCCCGGAAAATCTGAGAGGTGACAGGAGCATGCACGACTAGATCTGGGTGCAGAAGCCTGTGGAACGTCACGTCTTTTCCTCGCAGAATCAATTCTCCAGACGCCAGAACAAAGCTTATTGGTATTCCCCATGTGATCTGCTAAAGATGAGGAAACACAATGTTTGCTGTTGTCAGGAGGTGCTAATCCTCAAATAGCAGATACAGCTAAACCTGAATGACATGGGGGATATGAAAGCACGCACGCTGAATCCCAAATGCTACACGCTAGATCTTTCCAGGATATGCCTATTCTTAGACATCCGTGCTCCAGATGTTTCTGCCTGTCACAAAGTTAGCTGTGTATTAACTTTAATTCTATGGATGTATAAACACCACCCCGCCACATCCTTCAAAGTTCTTTCCTCAGGTGTCAGCTGAGATAGGGTAAATACAGTATGCGCTTGAGATTCGATGTCTGACAAAAGCATTGAATATAATGTCTATGAAGCAGCATCATGTGGAGACGTCCAGAATGCAAGTAGCAGACTGACTGGGCTGCAGATGCCACTGCTGAGGGGGCTATACTACTGCCGTGTGCCCTTGAAAAGGCAATTAACTCCCACCAAGCTCCAGGACTATTTGCTTTAAAGGAGATGCTGCGCTGCTGCAAAAGATTTTTTTCATATTCTCAATTCCAGCTTATCACACGTTGATCACACACTTCTCATATCAATGTACCACGTACAGTTTTGCATCTTGCTCAATACAGTTTTGCTGGATGATGGAAGGTTTCATGTTGGCATGAATTCCAACCAGCAGACTGGAATTTAGGGTCTGTCTACACCTGTATAGTTAAACATGATGATCTTTCTGAAAAAAATGTAATTCAATACAACATATTACAACCTAGCAGTGTCATGGTGCTGGGTCAGTGACCCAGCGGTTTGTGTTTATGATTATTATTTATGTGCTGTTTCTGGTCCCTTGCCCTCATGTTACCCTGTGCTCCCTCTGTTCTGTGTTCAGTTTCCCTACCTTTGTGTTCCCCCTGTGGTCAGGTCCCTGTGTAAAGCCCGCCTCTGTGTCTTCACTGATGTTGTGTTTTCTGTTTTACTTTGAAGGTCTCATGTCAGTGTTCCTAGTTTTGCTTCCTTGGTCTCGTTAGCCCTGATGTCTTCCAGCTGTGTTTCCCTCCTGTCTCTGATTCCCTCGTTATGCCCCTGTGTATTTAAGCCCTGTGTTTTCTTTTTTCTGGGTTGCGCTGTTAACGTCACTTCCCTTGTCTCATGCTGCGTGTCACTTCGTGCGTCCCTGTGTAAAGTATTTCCATGTTCCGGTTTAGTTTTGTATTTTTTCTGCATCAGCGAATATGCCTTCTCCTGCCTGCACACAGCAAAATCATGACACGCAGACAACTCTGTTGCTGCCGAAAAGTTTGTTAAAATATTATGCTAACGGGCCAAAATAGAAGTATGTCGGAGGAAAGAAAGAGTTGGCCAATAAATTAAACTGCACATTCGATGTGTTCCGGTTGCCCACTCTGTGAAATTGACATCAAATTCACTTTATAGGTTGTCATCATTAGAGTGAGAAGGGCGGATTATCCAGGCTAAGCTCATTCACTACAGGCTTGTCAATCACACGCTCTTAGCTAGTAAGTGTGTGCTCTCCTACTGTTTCACTTTGTGAACCAAAGAGTCAGTCAGTGTACACAATTTCCATCTGATGTACCAGTTTTTGTGCCAAATCAAAGCAGCTCCTAATAAAACTTACATATGTCTTGGTAACCTACATACTTCTTTTCAGATAGAAATGAAAAAAAAAGCATGAAAAAAGTATTTCTTCAGCTGCTGCTGTTGAATCTGAGTAACTTTTAGCTACACTGTATTGAGATAAGTACATGCATTTATGAGTGATACTGGACAGTGTTATTGGCATGCATAGATACTCTATGTTCACCATCATTTGCTTTAGGCAAAAAAGCCTGAGATATTTTGGAACTGACATAATTATTCACCACATTGTGGTTTCTATTTAATGAAAAGATTGAACATGTGTGTGTTAGAGGTGTCTCAGGAGCAGCAGTCAGTAAGCGCTATACTGTTCAAGTTAATCACAAAACACATTTTATTGATAATTAGTGATCTCCAATAGAAATAAACGTGGAAAAATGATCTCTGCAGTCTCATTTTATTGGTTGCCATCCATTAATGCTAATCTGTGAAATGAATGAGTAAAATGTCAATGTCAGCATTATTCCAATAGGATTAAAAGTTCCCTCGATGGTGGTAATGTTTAAATTAGCATCTTTGGCTTAAACGAAAACCTCCAAAGTAAGCAGAACAGCAGCTGTAGAGAAAGACGGGGACTGTTTAAAGATGGAGACGGAGCTGAGAGAAAAGCTTTAAGGTGCCGGTGAAATGGGTCAAATGCTGCTGACACGCTAGCAGCTCACACCTGAAGCCAAGTCTGTTTATCTGCTTTGCAGCGCAGCAGGTTTCTTTTGAATGCAGGATAGTGGATTCATACGAGTACAAAAATCAAGAGCCTTCTTTATGTGGACTGTGGACGTCCTAATACTGTTCCAAGGTCTGTTTGGCAGTGTTTAAATGGTATTGGTAATTTGATGAAATAGTGATGCTTTTCTTGTCCAAAAAAGAAAAAAAAAAGAAAAGACAATACTATTAAAAATATGTAGGCATAAAATTATCAATCAAAAAAACACCTGCCATCTCAATGTGGCTTCAGAGAAAGCTAAGCAACAAGAAAGCTAAGGTTGATGGTCGATACAGCCCCTGTCAGGACAACGACTTAGGTAAAGTTTTATTGTGCATTTAACTTTTTTATTACTGAACTGTATGAATGTATTTTACTTATAGTTGTTAAATCAATCAGCAATGATGGTGCAATTAGCTTCAGCTTAGACCCGCCCAGAAGTGACATGCTGTTGTAATAATACTTGTTTAATTGAATAATTTGTCGTTGATTGTTGAAAGTATAGAACAGTTCTGCAAATGTTAATGCTTTAAATCCTTAATCTGCTCAAGAACAGTACATGGTTTAGCTATTAGCTCCCATATCTGAGACTCCTGTAGCAACTAATGACTTCTGGTCAGTCTTTAAATATTACCTAAACCAATGTTCCTGTAACTGTGGTTATTTTGCTAAATTAAAGTTGTATAAATCACAGAACATTTAGCTTGAAGTGACGTAGTCTTTGGTTTGCTGCACAGTAGTACTCTATATAATATACACAATGTGATTTTGACATTTAATTGGTTGAAAAGAACCTATAAATTAACTATTAATGAAAATGTACTATTTTTTATTAGTAGTAGTAGTATTAACATGAGACTTGTCCTTGAGTACTTCAACCTCTAAATAAAAACATTTGTGTTATTTGCACCCGTTGGGTTGACATTTTTTAAATTTTGTATAATTTATTAAAAAAGGGCTTAAAAGTCTTTTTTCTGATAAGCCAACAGTGTGTCGTCACAACCACTTTGTTCTTTTTCAATCATTGAGTTTAAGAAACATATACATTTTTTATTCTTTCAAATATTAAACAAGTTTCTAACTATCTTCTTTTAGGGTCTTTACATTACTGTGATGTTTGCTTTTTGCAGTAAGCAGTAAGAGGATTCAGGCCCATGACATTTCTCAAGCTCATGCAAAGTGAGTTGCTCAGAGAGCTTTCTTTATGAACTTGAAACATTCTGCACTGGTACCTTTGAGATTTCATAAAGTTTCTAATTTTAGAAGTCTATTCGGTGAAAATGTGACTCGATAAGGACACAGCGAATATCTGGGCATTTGGCGTTCTGAACGCAACTTTATAAGGACTTTAGGAGCAGGCTGGCTTTTATGTGTGTGCTTGTGAGACTGTATTTTTAGGGACAACTGATTAAAAGCACAGCGTGAGTAGAAGCAAGAAAACACACTTCATTTCTTCAAAGGCCAAAAACCAACAAATGGAAGGCTAAAATCAACTTGCCCATTCTGCTTATAGCACATTTGAAATGAAAAACAATGCACTTAAAATAAATATTCTACACGTACATACATACATAAACGCATAAATACGCAAATACAGCTTATAAATCAGCTTAGTTGCAGTGGGTGCAGATACCGTACAAGGAAACGTACTCACACACACTCATGTTTGCGCTCACAAGGACACACAGAATCAGCAATTTGTAGTGACAAACTACAGAGCGAAACTCTAGTTGGACTTCTGTTCACCTTTGCGCATCTGAAGGCACCATCCATTAGAGAAGGGCTGTCAAGCCATGCTGGGAAAGTCACACACAAAGGCAGTGAGCGCTAGATACACACAAACACACATGCACGTGTATGTGCAAACGCAACTGCCGTTCACACAGATGAAAAGCTCTTTGTTGGCAGCTCTGAGTTCTGCAACCATCAGGCCGGGCTGCAAACTGACAACAGCTTAAAGCTGGTTTACCGAGAGTTTGGAGCTTTGCAAACAGAGGTCATTGGACTAAACTGAACTTTTCTAACACATTAAAGATTGCGTGCATTAGCTGGTGATGCACACAATCTTTAGAAATAAATCAAGATGTCATTTATTATCATGTATGTCTTTGTACGTAAGAGAGGAACAGCTTTTTACTGTGCATGCCCAGCAATGGCGTACAACTCTGTGTAGCTGTGAGTCATATACTTCATTAAATATGTGATTTTTCTGATTGGTATTTGCATGCAATTTGTATGCACCGCATAGGCAGTGAGTATTGAATAGACGAGAATTTAATTTGATTAAATTGAATTGAACTGAGAGAGCAAGTCACAAAGAGACCGAGCTGCAGAGACAGGAGCCTCAAGTCATTAATTTTGATTTCTATTCGGTGTCATGACAGAGCCACGAGGTGTAGAGCTGCATTGTTCAGCGACTGTGCGGAAAATAAAAGCCAAAGACCTTGACAAACTAAATCAACAAACAGGCTACTGATTCGTTTAAAAATGGCAGATCAAAATCAAATATGATAAAAAAGAAACAACTGCAGCTCAATTACTGGAAATATTCCTAATCGAGTGTTAGAGTTCAATGAACTTAAGATCAGTAGTGCTTTTACTGCCAGGAAACATGCTTAGCACATCTGTGTAGCATTTTGAGCTCAAAGTGCACAGATGGGAACAAAGAGCTTCTTTCCAGTAAAACCTGAGTCTTCTTCGTTAGCGGGAAATGTGCTAAAAATAGTCATCTGGCAGCTCGGTCTGTGTCTGCGCAGTGACACTGTGTTGGTTCCATCAAAAAAAGCCAATTAAACACTTGGAGGGAAGATGCCGAAAAAGCCCAATAATGCTTGAAATGTAAATGAAATATTTTTAATTAGTCACCATCCATTAAATGTGTTAAAATTGGCTTAAAAATAGCTTAAAAACAGGTTAAAGTTACAATGCCATTTATCTTACAAGTCCTATGTGTGACTATTGGCAACAATCGGTTACTTGAATTATATTACATTCATCTGGAACGCAGTAAAATAACACATTATTGTGGTAAATTCAGCAAGAACACTCTGATTATTAATCTCATAATTATGTTAATACTTGTATTACATAAGTTCTGTCTTATTAGATATACAATAAGCTGCAGGAGGGGCAAAAAACAAAAAAGATTAGTCATGCCTTTCATGTAGAATTTGCACAACTGCCTGGTTTCAGTTCTTAAAGGAGACTTTTCAAAAATAGCAGAATGGCCTACAACGTTTGAGTAGAGCAGATGTGTACATGATTTTGAAGTTACTGAGCAATGGGACACAAATGTGACAGTACGATACAAAGCGAAGCCAGGCCAAGCAGCAGTCTATCTCTGCAAACAGGACATCAGCGATTTTTTCGAAGCAGCTGCAAAGGCAACCTCTTTCTAACCTCGCCTGTACACCGTCTGTGATGGTAATGCAAAACTAGCATCAAGAGACCCAGTTAGATGCTCAAGCTGAGAGTATGCCAACCTCTACCAATCATCTAAATCTGGATTTTACAAAAGTAGAAATGAGCATGGTTGGTACTTTTCTCCCTCTGCCTGTAGTAGAATCTGTTGAATCCTTTGTGGGATGATTTTCAGCCCCTCTGCTGATGTCTTTGTTGTAAGTCCCAAAAGGTTGATTCTGGTCATCTGGACGTAGTGTTTTTCAACGATTGATGAAATATTTCTCCCACCTAAAATGCTACATCTGTAAGATTTGAATCCTAAAACGAAGACCTGTATGTCACGACGTGGATTTGTGCTGATATATGGGCATATTTCAGATTCATCTTTAAGGTCTAGTCCCTGATCACACCAGACTCCCACACATAATCAGCAGACTGTTTTGTACAATAACTTGAGCATATTTAATAAAGCTATGCAAAAAGTTGTTTTCATACTATGAAAGCAAGAGGTCCTTGAAGTACACAGCATGTGGGTTGAAATTTGGTGATTTTTAATTTGCGTTATCTTTTTTCTTTTTGAGCCTTTTTTTTTTTTTTAGCTCTAAGTGCAGGAGCTAGCGACATGAAATTTCAATTATTGAAAAAATTGGATTTGGTTTTTCAATAAAAACCAAATCCATTTTACGCCAACTCCAAAGGTCACCATCCGAAGCCAAAATCTCATTCAATTCTCTTTATTTCCTCATTTTGTAACAATTTACCACAGAGAATTTTCACATCACCGGGTGATGTGAAATTTAGTGATCAGAACATTAGACTAAAGGTCTCTTTTAAATGGCAGCACAGCGGTTAGCACTGTTCCTTCACAGCAAGAAGGTCCTGGGTTCAATTCCACCATTAGGCTGGACCTTTCTATGTGGAGTTTGAATGTTCTAACTGTGTTTGCGTGGGTTCTCTCCGGGTACTCATGCTAATAACTACTAATTAAATCTAAAGTGGTGTATAATCGCAGAGAGTGAACGAGGTGAGTAAAGAAGAAGCACTCAGTGCATCATGGGTAGTGTAGTTGATTCCTTCTTACAGTTGCTGTAAAAATGCTGTGGAGGCACTGCAGGACTGTTTCAAGTTTACAGATTGTACTTTCACAGGAAGGACAGGGAAGAAGTGGTACTGCACCACTGAAGGGTGAAACTGAATAAATGGAGTCCCATTTGCAGCCAGAGTGAAGCAGGGTAAGATGCTGGTGTTAAGGAAGTCTGGCTTCTGTGCCAAAGAAGTCGACACCGCCGTAGCTTAACCACTATTGACTAGCTGCCCTCACATCACGTGTGGTGAAGGTCTTGGCCCACCTTAGACAACAGGGGAAAACATCGCTTTACCCTCTGCAGTTTGATTGAAGACCACATCTGGGAGTGGATAATCCGCTCACCCACAGCCTGCACGGCGCTTACTCCAGTCTCAATAGCAAAGGTTGTGTGATGAGGATACAAAGCAGCTGCTGGTGAGAGGAAGGCTACTGGTAATGTCAGGAAGCACATCCACCATCATGGATTACTGACTGCATGATAGACAGGCCACATTTTGTGAGACTGGGCAGCAAGTGGTCTAATTTGGTGATACGCTGCACAGGAGCTCCACAGGGGACTGTGCTGTCTCCATTCCTGTTCACCTTCTACAACTCTGGGTCACACCTACACCTACAGAAACACTCGTCAGCGGTGTATACGTGATGGGCAGGAGGAGGACTCTAGACCACTAATAGATGATTTTGTGTCTCCACCACAATTAAAGCCAGAGAGGAGGTCACAGAAGAAATCCATCATGGGTAATCCCGACCACCCTGACTCAGCACACTGATTCACCTCCATTGTCTCAAGGAAACAGGAAGTCTCCATACTTAATGCAATTTTTAGTATATTTAGCAAATCATTTACAATTCTTTTTTGAGTTATTGATTTGGAAATATTTGACTTTATTACGATCATTATGATGATGATTATTAATTAGTATAATATACTATTAACCATACCTGCACCCAACGACACAACATGTCAGCCATGTGATGCATTAGTGTTTGTTAGGTGGGGATAATGCTGCAAATCTTGAACATGTGTAATTTATGAATTTTGTGAGGTATTTATGTATATATTGATTAATCTATAAAGGACTATGTAAACACCAGCGCAGACTGCAACAGCACAGCTGTCACACTTTAGCGTGCATAGTACAAGACGGCATACTGATGGCTTGCTAAAGGCAGTGCGGGTGAGTCTAAGACAGGCAACGCTGCATTTCCAGTGAAGTTTTTCTGGGACGACCTGCGCTGTAACACATTCATGGACCGTTCTGTTGAGTATATATTGTGGATGGTACTGATTTATGGACGCGCAGCACTAATAACAAATATTGCCAGTTGTTCTTGCTTATGACATTTATTTACCATTTTGACGCTCCCAGATGATTTCAGATTGTCATGTTGTTTACAGCTGCACTCTAATTGACACTTATTTTCTTTTAACTAAGTTGTCCTAAGTCCCAAGATAATTCATGCAGCGACACAGATCAGCATCTCCCCAGGTGGTGTGTGTTTGTGTGCGTACCACAACAAACCAGAGGGGAAAAAAACTGCCCAGCTATTGCTTGTTTTTTGTTTTTTTTTCATTTAACAATGTCAGAATCATTTTTCTCTTTCCAAAGAAAAGCCTTTCCTCATCTTAGCAGAGCTAATCTGCGTCGCCCAACAAACACCTTGCACTTCGACAATCAATCACGGCATTGATAGCCAGAGTCATAAAGCTCCACTGCTTTCCATTCAAACTCTGTGGTCTTAATATCCACCCTAGAGAATATGACCAGACTGGTAAGGTTATTAAGATATGAACCATTAGCCGGTAATGTGGTGGGAAATGGCTCATGACCTCCACCTTAGTATTTAACATTTAAATGTACCGCATGACTCATGACAGCCATTTAGGGAAGTGGGAGAAGTAGAAGAAGAGAGACAGACGCAGGATGGAGCATTTGTGCGAGTGAAAGAATGAGAAAGAAAGAGAAAGACAAAGCAGCAGCCGAACGACTTGTTAAATTGCGGGTCAGTCAGAGGTGAGACTGGAGTTTTCTGAGGTGAAATAAGGTTAATGTCATTTGGAGCTGTCGCAAATTTATCGATTCATCAAGCCTGTGTGTATGCGAACCAAACTAGACGCAGTATGTTTACAGTATACTCACTTAATACTGTCCACCAGAAAGAAAAAGTACTTTTTTATTATACAACAGTGTGAAAAGGATAATTGCTTGTAAGATGGTAATGCAAGTTCACGTACCAGCTAGTAGGGGATAAAGGATACAGTTAACTTAACACTGGTGCAGTGTTTTTTCCACAGACTGTATATAAAGATGGACGTAGCAACATTGCTGTCACTCATTAGTGCTGGACCTTCTGGGCACTGCCAAAGAGGCGGAGTTATTGGAGATTATATCTGAATTTCAGGAGTGGAACCATGCCTCCAACACACTCCTTCCAGTTCTCATCTATATAGGTTCCCCCAGTTCTACACAAGCTGTTCATTCTCGTTTACGTGCCCCAACCCTCCCTCCCCTTTTCAATTCTTTAACTTCTTCACATCTATGTAGTACATGGGGATCTGCCAGGCCCGGGAGCCGTCGCCAGTCTCCTTCGAGGCCTTCCCCAAACTGCAGCTCAATTCATGTCCAAGCCACTCACCTTTACCTACTAAATCGCCGCCAAACCAATACGAGGACGTGGGCCCAGCGAGTGAAATGCTAGTAAACTTTGTAAGAAATGCATCCAAATAAATGAAATACATTGACTTATTTGCTCATGTTTTTGCATAATAAATAGAATCATAATATTTACTTGCAAAACACGATGAGCACAACCATCGTGCAAAGGTCCTGTTTAGTGACTGGGAATAGCAGAAGTCATGCCTAGCAGACGGCCATTGGCAGCGTCTCCCTGCACATTCATTAATGACTATGGGGAGTCCTATGGCGCCCTAAATTATATTTTAGTTTCATAACTGCTGCTTGGATATTGAGAAAAAAAAAAATCTAATTTACCATTGTAGAATATTTTAATCCAAATGGTCTGAGAGAATGCTGGACCTCTGCACCGCCTGTCAGCTCCTTCATCACGCGTAGGAAATCTGGCCCCAGTGAGAGACTTTGACAAACTGGCAGCTGTTCATTTCTTAATATACTGAAAAGCCTGATTCTAATAGAAAATCCTGCGGTTAAAGTTTAAGCCTCAGATAACCATCATGACCTGCTTGTCAGACTCTTTGTGGGACACAAGTGCATAGTCTTCAATGCTTCTTAGAGAAGGTGGTGATGGCAGTTTGCTCAGGTGGACGTGACACAGGTCAAAGAGGGAACCATGAAGGTAATACACAGTTTGTATCTAACATCTATGTACAACATGTATCTTACCTGACTTAAGCATATATGATAAGAAGTACATTGCAATCTCTTTGCTAAAAGATAAAGAACAGTCTGAGAGGCACAGCCGAGATATATGGTGTTCAGCTCCCAGTGTGCCAGTGCTCAACAGCCATGAATTGTTAAGAAGATGGTAAACAAATGCATCTCTTATTCAGGGCCATGCAATTCAAATACCTCACGACTGATATCTGCTTTGTATTACAGTCCATCAGACTGTTTTATCATGGAATAGATTAAAGAGATGACAAATATGCATCTAAACCACATTAAATGAAAATTGCAGTTTTTAATTGCTCATCTGTGCCTCGTACACCAGAAGGATAAAATGATGTGTTTACTGTGACAAAAACACAAGACACATGACATATACAAGCTGATATATTCTGGGAATCCAGCCAAAGTGGAAATTGATGATATACGTGCCCATGTGACCTCTGGTACCTTGAAAATATAGCCAAACTGACCCAGTTTTCACAGACACAGGCATTAATATCCTGAAATTCAAGATGATGAAGATTCGAGGGACAGGGCTAACATAATATTTCACAGTAATAATATGCTGAAAATGACTTATAATTAAAGTTGATATAATTAAACTGTCCGATGTGCCTTCAGCTCTTGTTCTTTTTCACAGGCTGATCATCATTTAGCGCCTCAGACAGCACAGATGTGATCCCAATAATCAAAACATGCACTGAAAACCAAACAAGACAAGACAGAGAAAATCAGGTGAATAAATAAAACATGATAAAGCTGAAGGCTCTGAGACGTCTAACTGCATTTTAAAAGAGATCTCTGCCTTCATTCTTTTTTTTTTTTACACCGTTATAGAGGAACTTCACACAGTTTTATTGTGAAACTAGGCCATCGATGTAGTGAAACGCTGCTAGTATTTTTAGAATTGGTCTATGAACAGACAGATTTCTCGGGTTGGTCTCGAACCCAGATAAATGGCGAGAAGGTTGTGTCAGGATGGTCATCCAGTGTATAAAATCAAACATGTGGATCATCAAGAGTGAGATTTCCATAGGTGATCGAGGCTCGGGTTAACAATGACTGTCATCAACACTGGCTAATGGAAACTGTGCTGCTAGACAACAGAAGAGGACAGGGGGAAGACATGTTCAGAAGCAATGAGAGAGATGGAGTTGCCAGATAGGAGGAAAGGAGAGACCAATGAGAAGACTTTGGATCTAATGAATGAGGACATGCAGAGGGTTGTTGTGACAGGGGAGGCATGACACTACAACAAATGCAAGATCACACCAACATATGGTAAATGGACTTTGAGCACTCTGAACAACTTGCCTCTTTTACCCATTAGTATCTAACATGCACACACAATCAAAGAGCAACTTGGGATTAGTATCTTGTCTATGTCATATGTACAATTCTAGCTTTTGCAGTACCCACAGTATCCACCAAACTGCACTGCAGATTCTTACTGTGAAACAACACTGCCCATGTTTGGCTTCAAATACTATATTAAATAGACCTGATAACTATGTGCAAATGCATCTCTCATTCAGAGCATACAGTTGCATATAATGGTAACACCCCCCCCCCCCCACCACCACCAAAAAGATCAGTTATTAAAGCTACTTTCGCCTGCTTCCCCAATTATTGCCTATTTGAACTGGCAGATTCTTGCACCAGCTGCCCCTCCTGATACAACCTCAAGGGATCTGCGTCTCTTTTCAGGATCAAACAGGGAATCTTCCACTTGTTAGGTGAACATATAATCCACTACAATATGGGGCCATTTAATGTTCACAACTAATTTTTTAATGGTTATTTAAATTGAGGGTTTATATTTTGATTCACTCACTGCTGAAATCGTCACAGTGTGTGGAAGCAGACTGTGTGTAGTGCGAATAGAGGACCCAAACGCAGACAAAATGGGATGTGGAACGTAGTTTATTTACAAAACGCGAGCTGTTTAATAAGGTTGATGAAAAGGTACAAATAAAATGGCAAGACAAACCGATGCAATCATTAACCTAAACTGGGAAAACTAAAACGGAACATGAAAAACCCTGACATGAACATGGATACATGAAACCTGGAGACATGGTATGAAACAACAGACGCCACAGACTAAGGCTGTGTCTCAATTCCTAGGACGCATCCGTCGTGGGCCACATTTGTCGGCCGATTACGTCACAGCGACGTGACATAGGCTGTCCCAATTCGTAGACTCCGACAAATCCCACAAATTTCCCTGAATTTGTAGGATGGGTCTGGTGTATCCTACGTGGCCCACCATATCCCAGAATTCATAGCGTGGCCCAGCCAATTCCAGTTTCCACTGTAAAACCGGAGATGGTAAAACCGAGGAGGTGGAAGCAGTAAGGGCGGGGAGAAGCGGTAAGGGCGGGAACAGCTGGTGATGCAAATCTGAAGGCTAGACCGCGGTTTACGTGGGACGGGTCCCATGAGGGATGCATCCTAGGAATTGGGACACAGCTTAAATGCACAGAGGAGGTGATCAGGGGAAGTGGAAACACATGGGGAACCAGCTGATTAGAATTAACATAATGTCCCAAAACCTCGGCCGCAGCCTACGTGGGACCCGCCGACACGGTCTAGTTCGACCAGGTCTCACGTAGACCGCGTGAGGCTTGAGAACTGGGACGGTCTAGCCTTCATATTTGCATCACCAGGTGTCTCGGTGGAGTTTAATAAACTCAGCCGTCTGCTCCTTGCTCTCTAAAATATAACAGGACACTGGAGTAAATTCTCCACCATCTCACACTTCTGTTTAATCAATTTACGTTTATTCAGCAGTGTGAAAACTTTAATCTCAGTCAAACCGATTTACTCTGGACATCACCTATTTGCGAAAGTGCGCCAACATTTTAGGAGACATCTGTTACCTACCAGCTTGATCGCTGACCGCAGGGGTCTGAAAACAAAGTACCGGGAGACCGCTGTTTTTGCCAGCTCTAGTGAGCCTTGACGATCCGCTCAGCGATTGGGCTGGTGGGTAACAGACGTCTCCGAAAACGTCAGAGTACTTTTGCAAATACGTGATGTCTTGATAAACCGAGCTGATATTTGAAGTTTACACAGCTATATTCTCACCTGAAAATATCTTAAAAGTTTATTTTGTGACCCACAAAGAGTAATAAGAGTAATATTAAAACGGAGTAGCTGCCGCCATTGTTGAGAAACTGGAATTGGCTGGGCCGCACTATGAATTCTGGGATATGGTGGACCACGTTAGCTACACCAGACCCATCCTATAAATTCTGGGAAATGTAGGCCGCCTACGCAGTCTACGAATTGGGACAGCCTACGTCGTGTTGCTGTGACGTAATCGGCCTACGAATGCGGCCCACGTAGGCTGCGGCCGAGGTTTTGGGACAGACCTGCAGTATTTATACAAAAGGCTAATAATTTGAACTTGATATGCAAAATTACAGGCACACTCTCAAAAAAGTTTACATTTCTGTACAGTCAGATTTACAGTTAGCTACCTGCTATGAGAAGTAAGCTGTACATGGTACATCATAACAGGCCTGTAATGTTATATTTAGAGGCTTCATTGTGGAAAAACAAAAAACTGCCATTAGTGATAAACATATTACTCAATCACTGGCTCCCGTTATTTCACTAATAAATAGTGTTTCAGTCAAAATTCTCCCTTGGAAACCTTGCTGTAATTTGACTTCATTAAATTTGTAATGTTAGGGGAGAACTCATGAAAGGGAAGCAGAGAGCTGTGCCTGCCTTGTGATTTCACCCCCCTGCTGCTCAAGAGAAATACGCTCTTTGATGTGCCTGAAAGAAGCAGGATTCCACATTTTCTTTATAAATTCTTTCATTTGCTATCTAGCTCGCTTTAACAATTTAAAACTAGAGTCACCTCAAGCTGCACTCAGGGATGACGAGCACATGATTCACTATTTATAATTGTTTGTTTCTCCTTCTCTCCCTCTACACCGCCCGCTCTCTCTCGCTGAGTTTCTTTCCCAGACCCTCTCTGTAACGCCGCTCCATGTTTGGAGGCAGGTGTACGGGTTATGGTTAGCGTTCTGCATTGTGGGCTCTGATGGGACTGGCGATGCATTATATTGTGAGCCAGATATGGCTGCAGTCAGACGAGCAAATGGATACTGCCTGTGAACCCTGCCTGGGGATAAAGAAAAAGACAAACTAGCAGAGCGAGGAATCAGCCCGAAAGATATGATTGTGCCTGACACTTAACCCCTGAAACCATTTAACTTCCTGCAAATCTCAGTAAAAGCATAACTGCAATAATCATCACATCATTATCCCACAAGGAATTGTGGTTGAATAAAAAAAAAAAAAAGAATGATATCGGCTGAAACCACACAGAAGAACTCACTCTGATGCTTTAAAGACATTTTTGCTCACGTCATTCTGTGGTGTAGCCAGATATTGAACATGCTGTTTGACTAAAGCAGCCTCTTGGACTGGCTTTGAGTTAATGGCGGTGTTGATCAATGACATTTGTTTCCATTACAAAGAGCCATTAGGGCAGTCTGACATGTTGTTTGGACGGCAGGTCTGCCTCTTTGGCACAAACAATTTGATTCGGATGGACAAAAGCCAGCCGGTGCGGCGACAGGGCAGCACTTTTTCTCTTGAGTCTTTTTTTTTTTTTTAAATTTAACACCTCATGCATATTTAGGTCACACACGCACAAAATAAATGTGCTGTCAGGTGAGCGCACACATTTTCTCAGTTTGAGGTTAGATAATAAGAAGTGCTGCGCAAGTGAGAGAAGATTTGCAGCGGTAGCCATACGATTGTTATATAATGCTGGTCGAAGAGGTGAGTTGTACAATTTTTTCAGCCAGGTATGCTGCTTTTGGCCAATTATAAAGTATAAACGCATAAGTGGATAAATGAATGGCAGCAAGATGAGCAAGCAAGAATTTGAAAAATGATTAGCATCTGATGTAAAAGGAAAAGGAAAAAAGAGAGAGATTAAAAATATGTCCACATGTAATCAATGCAAATTTGTCACATATATGTTGCTGCATATATGCTGCAGTTCCTTCCCTGCAATGTAAAATAAGACATCTCTCCAAGCAGACATGGCACGAAAATGCAGCTCAAGCAAGCAGGAAAGAAAAATGTTCAAAGATTCAATATGGTGATCTGTGTGACTTACATCTGTCCTACTTTTTCAGTGCAATTCGACAGGACGCGACTTCACAGGCAGTCGCCAGCGATTTTCAGCTCGTTTCTAAATTGTTTCCAGTTCTATAGAGATCACAGCCTTAGCAAAACCTGCTTTGGTCCACTTTGTGCTGTCTGTGACAATCACAAGTCTTTCAGCCACCACATCATTGCCACTGAGATTACAAAGCCAAAGGTTGGCTTGTATGTGTGTGGGTGCGCACATGTGGCTCTCTAAAGGAAGCATCCATGCAATGTCTGGCCTGGCCAGGTGTTGTGGGGTGACGGTGGACCTATTTTCCAGCTGGCTGCTCTTGTTAGAAGTCTGCCGGGCACACAAATCGCACCGATTGATTTTGCTCACCCACAGTAAAAAAGGAGGGCTGTGATTACAATGCATGCTTCAACCAAACTTGAACAACTTTCAAAGTCTCCTGTCCTCCCTTCTGCCATCTCCCCTTGCCTTTTTTTAAATTTTTTATGAAGGTAAACTATTCTTTTCTTATTACAAGAGAAACCTCTGAAAGGAAGAATTATGTTGTGGGTTTAAGCGCTCTATCCAACTATTTACTTTCCTCAGAAGTTGTCGCAGTTAACATTATTTGACTGTATAATTCAGTGGTAGGATTCAGTCACAGGAGCCTCTGTGGGTCGGGCATGTTCCACTCAGAGTTAGTGCTGTTGCAATAAAAGGGTGTGCTTGTTCTGCAGCATTAAACCAGCATGTTTTTCAGTGGTAGGAGAAACCAGAGCCTCTAGAGGAATCCAGTGCAAACTCTAAAATCTAGCTGCAACTTATGATTTTCTTAGGGAAATGGAAGGTGCGTGGGTGACGTAAGATATATGCTTTAGCTCACCTAGGTAGAGGAGGTGCTGCAGGGGCCTTGCTTTGAGTCCACCCCAGACCAAATCCTGTGTGTCATCCCCCCCCTCTCCTGTCTACTCTGAGCTGTCCTTTCAACCAAAGTCCAAAATGCCAGAAAAAAAAAATCAATCTTTGAAAGAAAATATGAACTGTATACTCACAAAACAGCCTTCTATTGTTACACA
Organism: Pelvicachromis taeniatus; assembly: GCA_015108175.1. Classification (NCBI taxonomy): domain Eukaryota; kingdom Metazoa; phylum Chordata; class Actinopteri; order Cichliformes; family Cichlidae; genus Pelvicachromis; species Pelvicachromis taeniatus. The sequence continues at coordinate 332 of VURO01035152.1, read as the reverse complement.
CCATTCTCTATTCTGGTCCTTCTTCAGGATGTCAGTATACTCCAAAGACAATTGAATTTGGCATGCTCTCAAAGGCTGTCGAACTGCTGTCTAATACGGCTCAGTGAGCAAATGCCAGTGTACTCGATGTAACTGAAGGTCTGTTCATTTAATGGCATCCACACCAGATAGATCTTGCAAGTTATGGTTGGAGGAGATGCAGTCAAAGACAGTTCCCTGGAGAGAGAACACAAGTCTCTTATCTTAGCTATTGGAAAAGAAAAGTCAAGCAATGTGTTTGCTTTTCTTTTTTTTTTCCAGGGAAACGTCTTTGACAAGATGAGAAAACACAA
>VURO01035150.1:0-22159 GCA_015108175.1 Pelvicachromis taeniatus | reverse complement strand
TTTTAAAATTTTTTTGTTTTTTTTTTTTTTTTGATTCACCTCAAGAAATGAGAACAAATGATGTGTTTTTTATGACAGACAAAGTGCCTAACGATACAATTTAAACTGGGTTCTTGGCTAAGTTGTCTGTTATGAGTAGACAACATTTGCTCGTCCCTTGAGTTTTTCATAGATTAATGTTAAGTAGCTAAACAAATGGGAAAAACAGATCCCCTGGAAATGGCAAGGCACAAGGACTGGACTGAAAACATGTGATGATGCAGGCAATGTTCAAACAAAAGAAAAACTTTGAAAGGCCTTCAGAAAGCCTGGAGGAAAAAGAATCACAGAAAGTCTTGCTTCTTGAAAATAAATAGTAAGAAATGAGGAGTGGCTTAAGACTTCTGAACAACACTGTATACCTTGAATCATAGTAATAATCAGCTTAAATCTGACTGTTGATCAAAGCTGACATTGTAGGATTATAGGATAATACAAATCCTGTCACTGACACATTAAAAGACAGCTTTGTGCTTCGTTTCCACTGAACTCTACGGTTCCTTCCTTCTGACTTAAAAGAATCTAAATATCTTGGTGATTTTGATTTATCAATGAACTGTGAAGTACCTTCACCATGATTTGCGTGCAGTGTGTTGTATTGCATTTTTTGCTTTCACTAATAACTTACTGGCAGAGCAATAAAAGCAGCCTGATTAAAGAAACACTCTAATTGTATTATTGCTGTCCAGGCGGTTTGCTTTGAAGAGAACCATTCTGTTGACATTTGCACTTGAAAGTAACATCAGGTGCAAGCTGAGTAAAATCCAAGGGGTTTATTCCTCCTCAGCCCACTCCTAACAGATCCAAATCAACACACGGGTAACTTTGACCATGTGTTTGTGGGAAAGTTTTAATCCCTATCAAACATTTTGAATTGATACATAACTCCTCCCTGCCAAACTGAAGTTGTTTAGATCATATTTCTAGGAAAGATGTAAGTATCCAGCTGTTTGGAGTTTTTCCATATTGCTGGTTTTCATATTTCCTCAGCTAAGGCGGAGGTTCAGACGGCAGACAAATTAAAGGAAAAATCTGAACCTTTGACCCTGCAGCATCAAACATTTCAATCCTGATGGGGGAGGTCATGTCCTCTCCCATCAGCATTAAAATGTTTCAGGATCACCTCCAGTTTCACATATCGTGGGTCGCCGTGTGGTTTGATGAGTTTGAAAATATGTGAATCACCAACGACGAGGCTTACTGAAACTGTTCTAGAAGCACATGGCGGCTCATCGCCTAACTGAGATACTGTATGTTGTTTTTCTTTTTTAAACTGCCACCCTGTTTGTATGCTTTCAGTGGCTTTTAATTGTCTGTAATTGTTGGCAGGATTATTCAAAGACTAACAAACTCGATTTTATGAAAGTCGGTGCAAAAGGACATGGCAGAAAGACAAAGCTATTTTAGTTTAGTGCAGATCCCCATCACTTTCTCTAAAAAACAAAACAAAACAGGACAGTGGAACCAGAAACTGTAAGTAGGACTAATGTGCAACTGCAGGTTAATGACTATTGATATGAATTTCGAAGCCCACGAGAGGCTTTAATGAGTAAACAGTAGTTCTGTTAGGTATATCTACACCTTTTGAAGAAGGCACCTACTTCATTGTAAGCCCTCTCTGCTATAAATTAAGTTCAGCCTGAAATCGAACTCTTACCACATTCTTGCCAACAAACATTACACACTGATGTTCGGTGATCAACACAAGGAGCTATGCTCACGCATTTCTTCGATCGACATCAGTTTAGTTTTTCCGTACTGAAGGCAAAATGACCGTTGAATGACTAAGACATGTTGTTGTTACTACACTGAGTTTTCTTCATATTTCTCAGGCTGTTTAACATCTGTTTTGTGAACTGATGGTGTATAAATTTAAATGTTATGACACCCTTAGTTTAGTGTATCTCAGATTTCTTCTGTTTATAGCAAAACACTAGTCACATTTAATTCAATTCAGTTTTACTTATATAGTGCCAAATCGCAACAATAGTTGTCTCAAGACAAATTTTAGCGTAAGATGAAGACCCTACAATAATACAGAGAAAACTACAACAATCACATGACCCCCTGTGAGCAAAGCGCTTGGTGACAGTGGGATGGAAAAGCACCCTTTTAGCAGGAAGAAACCCGCTGACAGAACCAAGCTCAGGGAGCCTTCTGCCGTGACTGGCTGGGGGTGAGGGGAGGAAGAGCTGTATCTTATTTATTGTATTAAGTACCCTGCATGTTAATCTGAATGTCATTGCCAGTTGTTAGGCCAGTGTTTAAGTGAGTTTTAGCGAATGCTATCAAGCTAACATGCTAAATTAACATGGTGGACAATGTAAACATATTGCAGAAATAAGCGTGTAGGCCAAAATGTAGTTCTTTATTTATTGTAGAAGGGTTTAAAAATATCTTGCTAATTTTTGTGCACAAGGATGGAAATTAGAAAAACCAAAGTACTTTTATATAAAAGCTACTTGTGCAGTTTTTCCTCCTCATACTGGTGACTTCTACATTGCGATGCATGTAACTTTGACATGTCTGTGACAATCTGGTGGTTACCTTCAAAAAGCTTGTGGTCTGTACTGGATGCAACAGGCAAACCCTCAGTTTGGTGCCTCTGTACGGCAGCTCCAACATGTCAAATGCGAGCGCTTCGGGAACTGCCAGCACCACAGCAAGCAGCCAGATCAGTGCCACCTCCACAGCTTTCCACATTGGGATCCCCATCCCTTTCACCCTGCTCCATGACGTCACTGCATGATAGCTACAAACAGACACATGCATTGCCTGCTTTCAGTACTAATACTTGTCAGTGTCTATGTGTGTGGAGTAGTGGTGTACTCACCGGTCAATACTGAGTGCGCACAAGCTCAGGACGGTAATTCCCACCGACCCTTTCTGGATGAACGGCATGAGCTTACAGACATACACGCCAAACGGCCAGTCCTCGGCTAACAGCTGCAGGAAAAAGAGACGAAGAGGAGAGACTTTTGTAAATGTAAGAAGTTCACCAGTGTAAACATGCGGGCAGACCTCTTTGAGGTCCATTTACGGGTCCTTCCTTCCTCGTGTCTTCTTTCATTAATACAGCTTCTAATGCCAAAAGCAACAACAGCATGTTCCTCGTGACTGCCAAGTCCTTCTCCCAGGGGTAATAAGTTCTGCTCAGGGTCAGGACAGCGTGTGTAACAACAAATTATGGCCACGCATCTGAATATCAGAAGGGACTTGATGTTTTTCAGCTGCTCACAGCAATCTGCACTGTTCACTAATCTATCTCGAAACAATCAGAGGTTGTAAATGTTTCTCCATTAAATGATGCTGTTGAAATACATCTTAATACTCTCACAAAAAAAAAGGTTTCGTATATTGTTTAACAACCTCTTGCAGGTTGGGGTTGTCTGGCTACACTAAAACCTCTGACCATTGGATATTTCAGCTTGGCAATCACAGTACAAGTGATTAAAGACATTTCTATGAAAATCCTAGCATAACACTTTACATCTGCCTTTTTATGGGTTTGACATCCCCTTGAAGTTTTAGGTAGACAAGTCTGCAACATCAATTCTTACAAAGCAATAAATAAACCTGATTTGCAAAGAGATGTGTTTTAAACTGTGCTCATAACTTTAGAAAGTTTAGACTATTTAAATTGCTTTAGATTGAAGTCATACTAAATGAAATGCAGCCTCCGCTTTATATTGTTTATATTATTTTTCACTTATATTAACAATGAAAAAATTGTATTCAACTTAATACAACTTAATGACTTAATGGTTTTAACAAAGCAAAGGGTTTCTATATTACAGACCTGAAAGACAGAGATCACATGGAAGTGACAAAATGAAGCCAGACCAAAAAAAATAAAAAATGCAGTTCCTTTGTTGGCCACTTGAGGATGTCTCAGAATGCAAGCCAATCCCCACAGACGACCAACAAAGCCCCCCACCCCAAAAAAAGTTGGCAAAAGCTACAATACCCGACTCAAAGCTTTAGAGGGGTAATCCAGAAACCAGTGGGTGATGGCATGGTAGCTATGTCCATCTTTTACCTACAGTCTATGTTCAACAGTTAAAAGAATCACTGCAGACAAATAAAGACACATGGAATAAACCTGGTTACCTTGTACACATTGATGGGGATGGCGATGACAATATATAACAGGTCTCCCAGTGCCAAGCTGCCAATGAGTACATTGGGTCCATTCCTCATACATTTGTTCTTGTATATGATCCTAAGCAGTGTTGAGTTGCCAATGATTCCCACAACAAAGATCAGGCAGGATATGATGGTGTTCACATATTTGAAGGCTTGCTTGATCTCCGTGGGGTTTATGCACATGGGGGGGTGCGAGCTCCGTGGTCGGCCTGGCGGCGAGGGTGGAAGAACAATTGATGCGTTGTTCTTGGCAGGTTCTAAAGCTTCAAGCCCACTTTGGGAGTCACGGATGAACCTGGAGGCTGCAGCCTCCGCAACCATCAAAAGACACAGCAGTGTGATGGCCCTCATCTTCACAGAAGCCTCACCCAAAGATGCACAGAAGAAAACAAACACTTAAGGCACACACAAGCATCCACCCACTGGGCCGTGCTCCAGAGCTGGCAACGTCCGAGTCCAAGTTGTCCTGCAGAGAAAATAGTTCAACCATCAAAACAGAAAACTTGCTGCATGTGTGAAATGAAGACACAAGCCTTCCAAGACGCATGCTGAGGTGAAAACCAGCAGCGATGGAGAGTTTACTGCTTTGGACTACAATATTTCTAACAAATGTTAGGTTCTCAGGGCGCATAAAAAGATATTTATGATTTGAAGAGGATGAATTCTAATGACTTTTGATTTATCTAGAAATGCCAAAAGCACATCTGTGATTTTCTTCACCCTATAAAATGTGTACTTGGTACTGATCCCATGATTTTTCATCATGGGGCTCACATTTATGGTTCTGTGCAAAATAATTATAAAAAAATATCTACTGAATGGATTGTTAACTAGACTACTACAGGTAATAATGCCCGGCCGAGCATGACCAACAGCACCAGGTACAAATTTAAATTTCTCCTGTGCTTTGGTTTATGATGAAAAAAAAAATGTAAGGAAAAATCTTGGGAGGGAATTATAAAAGGGGAAAAATCTGTTTAACAATCTCAGCGAGCCCTGCGGTATGTTCATGGATTAACTACGAGCAATATCATCCCCACACCAACAAGACAGCTTATTGGCGCTTGAGCCTGAGGTCGAAAGTACACTTAGTACTTATATCCAAGTAATTATAACACAAAGCACACATGTCAAGCACAATCCTGAGGAAACAATTTGCTCTTGAACGTGCGTCACAATGTATTTAAATCAGTACATGTACAAGTATATTAAAACGCATCATTACAGCAGCGCTTTTGTGCAATGAAAAAGAAGCTGTTAAATAAAAAACGAGCAGGAGTGATGAAATAGTGATGAAAACAGTGTTTGTGTGTGTCCCGTGCGCTTTGACATAGATTCTTTCTTTCACTCATAGAGGACTCTTGCTTGGCTTTGAGCCCTCTCAAGAATCATGCCCCCCCCCCTCAAATGGCCTGGAGCATGCAGGGATAAATGGGCTGATTGACGAATACAACTGTGTCTATAGAGACACGCTATCAGGGTGAAGACGTACACACACCACACACAGACATTCAGTCACACATGGGTACAATCTTCATGTTGGCGCAGATGTGCGAACCTCTTGAAATGATGGTTTGGAAAGGCAACAATTTGTGGACACACAGGGTTACTTTTAAATAATAATAATGTCGGAATAAAATTGCATTTGCAAAATTTAATGCAGATGCACTAAAGGAACAAGCATACACTTGAGCGCATGCACACACACACACACACACACACACACACACACTCAAAGACAACTGCTATTCATGGCTGCATTTGACTGAAAAACACTAGTTCGTTCTGTTCTCACACACAAAGACAGAAAATCACATGGGTCAACTCACACACATATCACAAGAAATCAGTTTAAAAAAATGTGGCCATCGTCCAAACGTATATCTCGGTCAAGTGAATGATGCCTTTGTGTTGTGTAACATGACAGCTCATTAGGCTATGTTAGGGCAGAATTGTCTGATTTAATTGGAAACCTGAGTTTTAACTGGCCCGATCCTCTTAATCTAATAGATTTGGCTTTAGAGGCCATCTCCGACCTTTAGCTCTGCTGGCTCCACATCTGAAGAGTTTGAGAGAGAGAGAGATGGAAAGTTGGCAACCGGCTGAGCAGCAGTGGAAGGGATACTGCGGTGGTCAGATAATGTATGCCTATACGTGGGGCCTGAAGGTGGGAGCGCAGAGAAGTGTGGAAAACTGTGTTTTAAAAAACAATGAAATGCAGGAAGACACAAGAGGCCAGGACAGGAGAAAACTGACAACTTGGTCTGCCGTACAGTTTGGAAGGACAATAAAATAGGGAGGAATGCACAGGAAAAGGGAGAGCCAGAAAAAAAGAGGGGGGTAGCGGAGATACAATGAAGGAGAGCGTAGAAGTCATGACAGTGACCTCAAAGTAAGAGACGCAGGAAGATTTTCAGAGGCATTTATCATCAGCATACAGTTCCAGGATGTTCATAATGTGAGGAAATTACATCAAACTGTCTTCATTTTCTTGCGATCTTCACATTCTGAATTATCCGAGCAGCACACAGTAAATGCGCTCTTATGTGACTGTTGAAAGCAACATGTGGTTTTCATCCCAAGCTGTGGAAAGGAGGTGGCTTCATTTTATCATTAATTTTATTGCGCAGGCCAGATAATTATTTGGCAATAAAAGAGCAATAATCAGATAAAGCTTCGCATGCTTTTATGACTGAAATGATTCCCTGAGGCAGAATGCAGCCGATGAAAGTTATGCAGTTTTAAAAAAAGGTGAGAACACAGTGCGCACAAACCTGAAAACTGTATTTTAATACAAAGAAATCCCGCATAAGTAAAGTTTATGGGAGTGTTTGTTGAACTTCATCATGCTGCCACTGCTGTCACTGCTGTTTGGAAACGCAATGTCTAAAATCCAGACGCTTCCAAATGTTTGAAACCCCACCAAACCTGAAATTAGGTAATAGTTGAGCAGCCCCCTTTATTAAATTTTTTTTTTTTAAAAATCACTGTCTGTGTAAAGCGTTACTCTTTTGATCGTGTTGTGATGTATTCATGCGACAAAGACAAGGCCTGCGCGGTTGCAGGTTCTGGAAGCGGCAAAGCTCGCAGCCTGAGATCAGTCCGCGATGACGCGGCGCACAAGCCGCTTGTTTTCAGCTGTGCGGCTGCACGAAAACTACACCGTCACGCACGAGCATCAGAGGACAGCTGAAAGTAGGTTAAAGCGTTCAACAAGTCCAGCACAACGGACGGAATGGGGTTCAAATCAGTAAATATTAAATCTCTATGACATGGAAACAAAACACATTTGGCATTCTGAAAACTTCAAAAAGCCCGTAGAATGTAGTAGCAGACGCACAAGAGCAGTTAATAAATACACCAAACAGCAGATTGATAGATGGGAGTCTAGTATAACATAAATGTGTGGTTGCTTCTCCGTATTTAAGATGAATCAATGTCAATTATTAAATTAATACCAGCTTCACTCAACTTACCGTACAGCGGTGTTATGATGTGTTCAAGCTCAACGTTTTAGATCAATATTCCTCTGATTGGCCCGATGCTGTCTTTGTCAGTTCCAGGCGTTCTGAGTTCACGCTGTGCTTAGCTGTGCGTAAAACCTCCCCTCCCTGCTCCGCCTGCGCTCTGAGCAGCTTCCCGACAAGTCGGGGGGTTTTAATACCCAACCCGGGAGGTTGCGAAAACAGCCAATCAGTCACAGCCATCCGTTCCATTGTGTTGACAGGATGAATGCAGGAGGATTAAAAAAAAAAAAAATCTTTTCAATACTACAGATAAAAAGCGTATCGGATTATTCCATCTGATAACGCACAAGTAATAAATGTGTAATATATGAGTTTCCTTCGCGGTTTACTTGTTTTATGGGAGTCTTTTATTGTTTTGTTTTTTTTGCCTCACCACTGATGAGCTTCTTCAGAACATCGACTCCATCTCCAGGGGAAAACTGGATCTATCTCAGTTATTAAAACAGTGTTTCACCTGGATCACCTACGGGAAGCCGTAGATTTTTTAACGTAACATTCATCCTCACACTCACACTCCAATGGTTGCATCAGGGGAAACTTGCCTAAGGAATTGAACTACCAACCTTTCGCCACAGCTGATCCCGTGAAATCTTTTATGATTATTTTAACTGCTATAATATGATCATTTCTCCCAAAATGGGTCAAATAAAGAACTTATTATTTATCTTGTTGCCCACATGACTGAAAGATGATTACACATGAAATGAAAATATTCACATGATTTATTCAAATGGTGGAAGTCAGTGCTGTAGCCTAGGGGGGTTCAGCTGCAACATGCATCAGGGATGTTTACCGCATATTGAAAATAAATAAATTATTACCAAATAACCTTTGCTTTTCATCCCAGTGAGGCGCGTTCTGAAGATTTCTTATAAACATCCAGCACTCTAGTCAATATAGAGTTTAACCTTGTAAGCATCTATTTAGGCTTAGTCAAATTTAACATTTGTATTTGTCTTATTCGACATATGTATTGTTATAAAAAGGTCGCCTATCTCTATGATATGACTGCATGAATGACTCTAATATGGAAACGTCTTTAGAAGCTGTAGGATCCGAGGGTTTCACGTGGGTGGTGACTTTCACATCTGCCTTCTGCTGTTACTCTAACCTGCCAGTGTGAACTTAACACTTGTTTTTATTGCATGCGTTGTTGTGACTTTGGATGACTGAGTGCTGTTTAGAGTATTCAAAAGGTGCAACACACTCATTATCATACAAACACAAACACGCTGTGAGCTTTCCATTGTTTTTACAATGAGTCACAATTCAAAACATACAATAAAGTCAAAATAAGTTCTCTCTTTGTAACATATGCATGGTTGCACATCCACTTACCCTCTGCATGTGTGAATCCTTCACATCACACATACACACCCACACTTGCACGCACGCACGCACACACACACACACACACACACACGCAGAAAACAAAGGACCTTTCTGTGCAGTCTGTTTAATGGCACCCATGCACTGCTCTATTTTGGGCCGCAACTATTCCTGGTGCATCATTATTGTCATTACCACAGCCTCATATTATTAAACCATTAGCAGACATTATCACCATTACACTGCTTAATGCTGCATTGCTCTGCACCTGTGTGCGTTTGAGGAGACGGGAAAGCCGAGGAGAGGATGTGTTGTTGTGTTTCTAGCGAATTTGACCTTGGCAGATGGACACAGGCCCTTTTTAAAGCTCTTCCTCATCCTCTTCTACCACAGGAAGCAGTCAAAAATTCTGAACTGGGACCACAGCAAATACGACAGCACTTCAAGCTGGAGTCTATTTTATTTTCTACTCAAAAAAAAGAACAGAGATTGAAAAAAGAGACAATGGAAGACAATGATTGAACTTCAAGTCTGAGTTAAGTTCTCATGGCTCCACCTTCAGGCTGATGTCCCGTGGGAGGAACCCGATGAGCGTTTGTTGGCTATGATGTTTCTTGCTGCACCATAAGGCTCCTGCAGCAAAACTCATTTCCAAACTTGCTAAGACTCTTAAACAAAACAAAAACCCCTCTTATCACAGCTGAAGTTTTTCTGTCGCTTTATTTCTTTTCGCCCATCTGAGCTGTTTTTTTTTTCCTGAAGCCACACAAGTGCACAGTTCATTCGTCTTTCTTCAGCTGTAATGTGATAAATCCAATTTCAACACATCATGTTCTGCTTCCAGAAAACGCACAAAAAGAATCATTCTTGTATCTTTTATTTATGTCAGCTCAACCTCTTGAACTTTGGAAATAAAGCCACACGTCTTCATCATGCCACAACACCATTACTCCATCGCTTTGTAAAATAAGGTCTCAGAGATGTTTGCCGTCCTTTTGTAATGAATTATGTTTACTGAAAACAAATATCTGTGGGTTTGAACAATGCTTGGTCACCCAACATTACTTTTTAACAATTGATATCGCTGAGTTCATCTGGTTAAAAAACTTAAGGGGTGCTGGATCAAGCCTGATGAAACATGAGGAGCCTTATCCAGTGTTGTAACCTGGCACCATCTCTTTTTTCCCCCTTTTCCGCTTCTCCTTTGACCTGGACTGTGGTGGAGCTGGAGCTTATTCCACCTTACCTTTGGGAAAAGGTGGGGTGCAAACTGGAAAGGTTGCTAGTCAGGGCTTCTGGCAGCACCTCAAATACCATGAAAAACTTTAGACTCTGGACATTCTTTGTGTCAACTTTTGGCTTGGATCTGATAAAATGAATGATGAGCACTACAATATGAAATCCTGCACTGGCAGAAAAAAATGATTTAACTTGATGACTGATTACTTTTTTGTTGATCTGATTATATGCAAGAGAAGTCGTTCTAGGGTGTAGCTAACCTGACAATTTGCATAACGGGAGAATATCTCAAATTTACTGGTTAACAATACTGGCCAACACCAGCAGATGGAATGTCTTCATGTATGCTCGTCACATAACTTTTGACATAAATCAAGAGAGGCCGAGCAGCACGAGCAGTGGATGCATCTTCTCCTTCTTATAAATGTGAAGACAAATGGAGGCTAAATGTTTTGTTTCGCTAAACTAAAACTTAATATGTGCTTATGAAAACTTACAGTGTGTTTGATTTTTGATCTGATTATATAGCAGCCAACATGGGGACAGTAAAAGCAGGGTTTAGTGGCACTATACATGCATACACCAGCAAGTACTAGAAATAAAAAGAAACTTCCCCAACCAATGCCATCCATCCTCTGCTCAACAGGGCAACACAGCACAAAGTACAAGTTATTCTGATATGTCAACACTTTGTCAAATGCTCAAAGAACAATCACTTTCATGTGACAGGAAATTGGTTAGGATGTTCAGAAACAACCCAGGAACAACCATGGCTTAAGTCTGGCATGAAACAAGAACTCCTGAAATACCAGTGTCACTGTCTACAGTGAAACATCGCCATAGACTCAGAGTGGGCTGAGTAAGAAAGAAGCACCCACTCGAAAATCAACACCTTCAAGCTCAATTGACATTTGCAGGTGGTGGTAGCATCATGTTCTGGAGCTTTCTTGCAGCCAGTGCTAATGCTGCATTGAACAAGGTAGATGAAATAATGAAGAAATTCTTCAACTTCACCTTAAATCAACAGCTAGATGCTTGAAAGTTGGACACAATTATATGTTGCAGCAGAACAAGGATCCCAAAATGCCAAATCCGCTGCTGGGCTAACACATGGAGACAAATAACATTCACATAGCCAATTTAGAATCACACTTAACCTTAACATCTATGACTTTGAATTATGAGGGGCAGCGTGACCTCCCAAAGGAAACCCACAGGGAGAACACGCAAACCCAACACAAAAAGGCTCCAGTCAGCCAGGATGTTTGGATTAGAAGCAGTCTTGCTGTGAGGTGACAACGCTAACCACCGTGCTGCTCAAAGGGGCAAACATCTCATCCTGTTTGATTCTTATTGTGAGGTTTACACCTTATGCACAGTTTTTTCCGCAACTGTGAGAATGGCCTGCAGGACAAAATTATCATCATCAGGGGATTCCAGCTTTGCATTTCCTGTTTCAGCTCATTTGCTACCATCAGCTTTCACTGGCAATAAGAACATAAAGTACTGCCAAATGCTAGAACTTCTCTTTTTACAACATTGGGCCTTTTTTTTTTTTTCACGCTAATCATTTTTAGAGGAGGGGGTGCCTTTTTGAGGATAGGTTGAAATAAATGGGTAAGAGGAAAGTTCCTTGAACTAGTGGTCAGACTACAGTATGTACTGTAAGTTATAAGGAACAAAGTTATCAGATAAACTGTCTTATTTCTTGTCTTTCTAGACAAAGTAGCTCAATCTGAAGAGTTTTGGCAAACTTTACAGAAAGATCTAATTGGTGTGTGTCTTCTCTAAAGGTCCAGAACTTCCAAAAAATCCATTTTCTTTTCTTTCACTAAAATGATGCTAACACCCCAAAACATCTTGGTTTAGCTGTTTGTCAATGGCATACACTAGAGTGGTGACAGGAAATGAATGAGACCATCATGCTTTAAGGCTTCTTGCTTGGAAGTATAACTAGCATCATCAATGCATTGTCTTTGTACTCTAAGAATAGTGAATATTTGGATGCATAATACCCTTTTGGTACTGCGTGTCTTTACTATAGTGCTGACAAAATAATGGTTCATTGTTTACTCCGTTCAGCCTAGTAAGCTCCGGATGGATTGGATATTAGTGAGGGGGAAACAAAGATTTAGAGCACAGCTGAACTCAATCTTTCAGTGACCAGACAGTACTAAATCTCAGGGGACAATAGCCACTTATGCTTTGGCTTGATGGAACTGGAAGTGTATATGAGTGATGAAGTTACATAGGTGGAGTTTGGACTCCACAGGAAGATTGCCACATTAGGATGCTGGAAATTAAACAGCATTGTTAGCCCTCCTCGCCAGACTTCAGTCATCACTGCTGCTAAAGCTGCAAAGAACTTGTGTTGGTCCACTGTCTCATGATTGCATGTTCCTGCCCTTGCATCAGGTTCAAGTTAACCTTTGTTCAACAGTGCTGTGGTGCAGAAGGACTTGGCTGATTTATGGAAGTACTGGTTTTCCAATTTTGGTGAACATTTTGGTTTGAAAACAAAATCAAGGGAGGATCCTTCGTGTAGGAAATTTCTCATGAGCCTTCTTTTTCTGTGGCGGAAACACTATTCAAAGCATTTTTCTGATTTCTTTTAGAACAGACCTGTGACAAGAATTGCATCATTTTCCCTTATTTTCTCCGTCATTTTGACACAACAGTGGACACTACAACAACAAATGGTACAATACCCTCAGAGTAAAAACACAAATAAGAGCAAGAAGACAGTGTTAATACATAGTGGGATTAAAAGGCATGAACTGAAAGGCACTAGGGAAGAAGAGAGAAGTGCTCGGTGCTTTGTGGACGATCTGGAAACAGTTTGGTCTGCTTTCAGGGCTTCTGGAGTAGCCAGTTGATATTTGAGCCAACATTTCAGCTTCTGTCTGGAGATTATTGTTTTTGCTGCTGGTAAATAATAAACTAAACTATCAATACTATCAATACTACTCAATTACAACCAAACTACCAATTGAACCCCCCACCCCCCCCCAAAAAACATCTGGCATTGAAATTACCATCAGTTGCTTAAAGAGTAGATATTTAAATACAGAAACCTCTACCGTGGGAACAGCCGAGGACTACAGCAGTATAATTGAGCGATGGCGAAGGATAAAGATGATAAGACAAATTGTTAGATGAACTGGCTGAATATTTTGTTGTTAGACTTAAAGATGAGCTTTGGCTCTGAAATAATCCTAAAAATAAAGCGTCAGACTAACAGGATTGGCGGATGAGTTGAGCAGAAGGTGCACATGTTCCTGCCAAAGACAGCACCATTAAAACTAATAGTTTTCTCTTCTGCAGGCTGCTGTTTCTGTAGCACGATACCACTTGGCAGGAGAAAGAAGAACAGTGGGGAATATATTAGAGAGAAACCCATTCATTGAGCTTGGAATTTATTCTTTAATGAAATCCAAACCAGCTCTGTGATTGTGTTTTCTTTCTTTCGAATAAAGAAAATACTGCTGGATATCAAATATACGGAAGACTGACAAAATTGCATCATTACTCAATAGGTGATTTTCCCAGGAATACAACCTGAACGATTTGTCATGAATTTCTTAGAGTGTTGGATGATGAGATCTCTGCGCCAGATATTTACCTAAAATTACATTTTACGATAACTGCAGTTTTCCGCTAAATATTTGAGTAAGGTTGGAAATGGTCATATAGTTGGTGCAGAGGAGAAGCACATTTGGTAGCAGTCTGTTTTGAAGCTCTGTATTATGTTTAGTGTATAGCTGGGCCTATGCATGTGTGCATGTCTGTTGGCGTGGCTCATTTGTGTCAGAGAGGGGTTATCACAGGGCTATTATGAAAAACCACTCTAAAGAAAACTACTTTGACATCTCCAACACCCCCTTCCTGCTCTGTCCACACCTATCTGCGGTAATTTTTCGGAAACAAGTACAAATTTGATAAATGCTGTGAGAATTGGGAAAAGGTATCTTACACTGCACAACGTTTTTTTCTTTCTTTCTTTTATTTATTTGACAGCTTTTCCAATTAGTAGCTCAGTGATAACCCCAAAGCCACACTATGCACACATGTGATAACACTCTATCAGCACTGTAATAATTCCCACCCGCCCTTGGCTGGTTCTACTCCTGGGAACAGGAACAGCGACTTCCAGACGACGTCAACATCTGGGAAAGCTGCTGTACGCATCCAATTTATTATTGAATAAGCAACATTTGCAGTGCTGGCTTCAGGGCAAGAGGTCTCTTTAGCAACAACAGTATGAGATAGCTAGTGTCAGAGTCAGGATAGGTGGGTACTTCCTTTTTCGAAGGCCCTGATTTGGGATCTTCTGCAAAAAAAAACCCCAGCATGTGACTTTTATCCCTTCAAACATGGTTAAAACAGCAACAATATCTTCCCAGTCAAAACTGGTCAACTAATGACATGTATTGACAACAATTTATGGTTACTAAGGAGCTCTGAACATATGTGGAAAGGACACCAACACAACGTCCTGCTAAAAACAACAGTCTTAAGCCAATTACATATATCTACATTTTTATTATGCCTCATTTGTTGCATAGTGAACTTCATGTGTCCAGACTGCTACAAACTGGCCTCTCTGCCTCCATCAGCATTATACACTGTGTGAACAATTATTAGCCAAATTTTATTTTTGAGAATTAATTTTTACTATTGATTAACTACAGTATTCCTGGTCAATCCGAATAGTTAAAGGCAAACCTGAATATCTATAAATGTAAAAGTGAGGGTTTGGCTTCCCTAGAAGAAAAGAAGAAGTGAGAGTAATTAAAAAAAAAAACAATTCTAAAACTAACCCCAACTCCACCTTGCTGGCATCTGATTTGAGGCGGAGCTCTGTGCATGTTAGTGGTCTAGCCACAGTCCCACCCATCTGGCCCATAAAGAGTCACTCCTATGTCATCAGTCTATAAAACCTTTGAAAAATCTGTTTTCAGGTGTTTCTTGGGCCAGTCTTGATGGTTTGATGGTTCAGCCTTTCTTGCTTTGGTCGTGTCTCTGAGCACGTTTGCCTTTTCACAGTCAGTTAAAACTCTTTCGTGCCTGAGGAAAAGAAACTGCTTGACAATGATGCACATGTTGATCTCCTGAGACCAGTGGTACAAATTGTCATAATTGCTCAATCCAACATGAAAGTGTTACAGAGTGTTCTACATATTTTATTTTGCAGTATTGTGAAATTGAAGTATATACAATTCAGAAATGATCATTAATTATTTTTTCCAATGTAAAGTGTCTTATTATTGTGTGCTTAAATATGGGACTTTACAGGAGAGCTTGAAGGTTTTTTTTTTTTTCTTCATATTTTAACAAGTCAGGTGTCAGACATTTCTTTATGTGTCTGTCCCAAATGAGATGCTCCTTCATTTTTATGGTAAGAAAGACCAGTGGAAGTTTCAGGCTTTTGTCTTTAATAGTACTTGGGATGTTCATGTTAAAACTTTGCCACAGGTTTCAATGTGCTAAAAAAAGTGCGTCCAATGACCATTTTTCAGTTTCAAGCTAAAATATCACAGAAATGATTAAACATGTTCAAACCGTAGTCCATAAAGCGTTTAGGCCACTCAGAGATGGTTGAGCAGAAAATGTGCTAAAAATTGGCTGATTTGAGATGGTTGGGCCTTAATGGCAGCTTAATAATGGACTCCCATGAATACTCCATAGCCAAAGCAAGGATAAACTGCTAGCTGTCACACATAACAAAATTGTCTTGAGTGGACAAGGCTGTTTTCAAATTACTCTATCAGCTAGTGTTACTAACCTACTGATTCATACCATGCAGCTAAATTGTAAATGAATGATCACTAGGAACAGCCTAGCGCTCTATCTCTAACAATATCTTAAAAATATATTTTAAAAACAGCAGTTCTTGTCTTAGATTCTTTATTTCACTAACAAACTTTACATGTATCTTAGCCCGATCCTATGTTAACACGCAAATGCACTTTTCGGCTGACAATTAGTGTTACTGGACGTGGAGAATTACAAGCTCAAAATTTTGTGTCTCGATCTTCATTTGAGCAATCCAAGATTTTCCTTGACTTGTGTGTTTGAAAGTAAGTAGTCCAAAAAAGAGCAAAAAACATCTTAATTTGAGGCTTTTGAGAAGTGAAGGGTTTACAGTGAGTCTGTATAGGTTTATGATGCTAGCATTACTGTATTACTAAATTAGCATTACTACATTACTGTTACTATGTGAAGATTGAACCAGTGGCATCTTCCATTCGCATAAAGATGCTCAGCTGTTCACAAAGCTTTAATTCATCTTTAGTACAATACACTGACTGAATGATGTTAACTGGCTTCATACTGCTAGTTTGTCAGGGGAAATGCTGAGTGAATAGGAAGATATTAAAGCATCCAGTACCAACACTAAACAGAAACTGTACAAGACAGTCAACTAACAGCATTATTTGTATGATGTAAGCATTTCTGTTGTATCCCCTTGAATGAAGATTTTTATGCTGAGCTACCTCATAAGGGGAAGAAAGACAAAAATATAATATATTAAATGTTTATAAGACTTAAATCTCCCATACAGCATAATATTTCCTTGATTGATATTTATAATGCAGGATGCAAAGGGGGCCACATTATCAGTATGCGAGATAAGTCGTATGGGACATTTAATCCTTTACTATTTCTCTCCTCCCTAGTTTTCATAAAGGACATCTGTACTGAGGGGAGAAAAAATATCCAGACAAATCATTTTCGTGTGGTTGTAATGTGGTTTCCATGCCATAACACATACAACCACAGCAGGAGCCGAACACTGAAGTATCCCTCCACAGCTGATTTTCATCCTTGCTGCGACGTAGAAGGAGCAAATCAGGAGAGGGACCTCACGTCAGCTGACATGGGTCATGTGACAGTGTGTAGTTAATGTGCAGGGCTTCTGAGTCAGAGGTCTCCTTGCTTCCTGCTAGCTCAACAGGAGGCAATTGGAGCGTAGCAGGTTCACACAATGGTGTAACAGGTGGTACAGTTTCAGCAGCTGGAGCAGTAGAGGAGGGTTTTGGCAGGTTGAGGTCAGTGGTGAATTGCAAAGGGTCTGAGACAAACAGTCATACCATTGATACGATATCAAGTCGTCCTCATCTTCTGACTGTGCACGGTCCTCATCAGAAAGGTTGAGTGACAATTTCCTGGTGTTCGGTTGGTTCCAGTGGAATCAGACAAGAATCCACATGGTAAAAGGAGATCTCTGTGAAGAGTCTGAATTGATTTAGATTTGTTCTCTGTTCGGACAGTATACACTGGAATGTTGCCTGCTCTTTTTACCACCACGTAGATGTCTGTTTCCCATCTGTTGCAATTTTGTGTTTGCGCTGGAGTTTCACATTAAGTAGCTGCACCGTGTCACCAACGGCTAGTTCAGAGGGGGTTACATGTCGTCAAAGCAGACCCTTGTTTCTTCCCATAAGCTTCTCTGCATTTCCAATGGCAATTTTGTATATCTTTTCTAAATTTGACTTCACGTTCTGGACATACTGTGAATGAGTGGGCTGATTGTTGGCCAGAGGCAGTCCAAAAACCAGGTTGATTGGGAGGCAAGGTTGTCGACCAAACATGAGCTCATACGGTGAGTAGCCAGTCACGTCACTCCAGGTGCAGTTGTATGCGTGGACTAAGGGCTTAACATAATCAATCCAGTGGTGAGTGTTCCGAGCATATTCAGGAGTGTTCTGTTAATACGCTCGACTGGATTACCTCGTAGATGGTATGGTGTAGTCCTGATTTTGTGAATTCCAGTCATTTCGCAGAGTTCTTTTATTGTGCGTGATTCAAAGTCTGGTCCTTGGTCACTATGGAGCTTTTATGAGATACCATAATGAACCAAGAAATTGTCCCAGAGACATTTGGTGACAGTCTTTGCTTTTCGGTTTGGAGTGGGGATAGCAACAGCATACTTGGTAAAATGATCTGTTATTACCAGGATGTCTTTGGTTCTGCTTCTGTCAGGTTCCAATGATAAAAAATCGATGCAAACCAGTTCCAAAGGTCGAGAAGTTTGAATGTTCATAAGGGGTGCTGCTCTCTCAGGTAAGGCTTTCCGCTTGATGCATCTCTCACAGGTTTTCACTTAGTTGCATAGGTCAATGGCCATTTTTGGCCAATAAAATCTTCGATGAACGTTCAATGCCCAATTGACCCATCTTGTCATGCAATTCTTACAGTACTTCAGCTCTGAATTTTTGAGGTAAAACAAGCTGGTAATAGAGCTGGTCCACATCTTGCCTCGTTGGAGCTCCAGGCGATGTTGGTCTCGAAGTAGATGGGGCAGTTCTGGGAGTTCATCCTGCAAGGCGGGAGGTGAACTTTCCCCAGTCTTTAGCAGCAATATGATATCCTCAGGGTCTGGTCTTCCCTCTGTTTCTCAGCGAGTTCAGCGTTTGTCAGCTGAGAAACAACAGGAGAAGCAAACTGAGTGTCATTGACGAAGCTGTCAGGCAAACTGTCGGCATGGACAGTCAGTGACTGAGTGCGGTGGTAGAAGTCCTTTCAGCTGTGCTATAAACAATCTGATAGTCATAAATTGCTTTGACTGTGTGCTAGTCGATGGAAATTAAGGAAGACTCATCCAGATGATGTTGGGCAAATTGGAGGATTCTCTACTTTTGGGACATTGAGTCACTGGCAAGTTCTCCACGTGGTCTGCGGGATAGGGCTTTGGTGTCCAGATGTTGCTTACTGGATCTGTAACTGATTTTAAACGAGAATGTGGGAAGAGCAGAAAGCCAGTGGTAACTGGTGGCATCCAATTTGGCAGAGGTGAGTAGGTAGGTAAGTGGGTTGCTGTCAGTAATGACAATGAGGTTGGTGCCGTAGAGAATATCATGAAACTTCTCCGTAAAAGCTCACTTAAGAGTCAGAAATTCCAGTTTGTGAGCTGTATATTTTCACTCACACCTTGACAGACTGCGACTTGTGTAGGCAATCACCTGGTTTTGTCCTTGTTGCTCCTCGTACAGGATAGCTCCTACCCCAGTGGAACTAGCATCTGTATGGAGAAGATAAGGTTTCTGGAGATCGGCGAAAGCAAGTACTGGTGCTGTGGTGAGTCTTTTGATAA
Organism: Pelvicachromis taeniatus; assembly: GCA_015108175.1. NCBI lineage: Eukaryota > Metazoa > Chordata > Actinopteri > Cichliformes > Cichlidae > Pelvicachromis > Pelvicachromis taeniatus. The sequence goes on along the minus strand of VURO01035150.1, from coordinate 2,782 downwards.
TGGTGGCAAAGGCTTGTTGGCATGCAGGAGTCCAACGACTGGCAAGTGGTTTTTTAGGATGCAGATACTGATCCCGCTAGATAGTGGCTCTGAGTTTTGGCTGTGATAGAGGATATCCAGCAGTAAGATCATGCAAAGGTTTGACGATGTTGGAGTAGCCTTGGATGAACCTACTGTAAGATCATGCAAAACCCAGGAAAGAGTGGAGTTCTTTAAGATTCTTCAGAACTGGCCAGGACTTAAGGGTTGCAATTTTATCTGGGTCTGTCTGCACACCTTGTTTTGATACAATATGCCCCAGGTATTTAACAGAACTCTGGAAGAACATGCACTTTTTGACTGAGAGCTTGAGTTCAAATTCCTTCTCTGGAATCTCTCCCATACACTTTTCCATAAACCGCTGAAAGGTACTGGGTGCGTTTGTGACTCCCTGGGGTCATTCTGTTGAATTCATAGAATCCAAGTGGATATACAAATGCTATTTTACTTTTGTCTGCTTCTTCCATTATAATCTGATATTAACCAGATTTAAGGTCAAGGACTGACCATAAGTAGAAAAACAGCATATTCAGAAAAAAGCACTGTATGTAATGCATGTACAGTATAGAACATGTCAAAGACAAAGCTATTCAGTTCCTTTTGTGAGTATATATAAATAGGAAGTGAAATTTACTGTGATGCAAGGGTGGGCGTGCCACCTAAAATCTTTCCTACTGTGCCGAAGTGGTTAGAGCCGTATCCTGTACAATGCTCAATTCACTGAGCTGTTTAGAATGACCGTTTCTAAAATGTGGTTTAGTGTTTGAGTTTGGCAATGGAACTGAAAACTCTTGAACTTAAATATTAAGAGATGTGGCCTGTCTACTTTTGTTCATATAGTGTGTCTCCATATTTGGTTGCCTTTTGCAGTCTGCTTACAGGGCAAATAGCATTGATCAGTCAGGCTTGTGCAGCCTTTGGTTTCATGCAGGTAAACAATCCTTCTGAAGTGCACTCAAAAGAACACATTTGCAGAAATCCAACAGCACTGGCTGCTGTCTTATGACAAATTAACTTTTATTAGCGTTCTAAAATTCATCAGCTTTTGTGAATAATGTCCCGTGGCTGGACATCAGGAAGTTTTTAGACTTCAGCTACATCGGAAACACTAAAATGTTGCCTAATGTGCCCAGAGGCTATGTCAGCAGACTAGACAAAGGGGTCTCAGATTGCTAACAAACTACTCAACTGTTTGGTAAGACAACTATCAAAGGTCCCAGTGATAACAAGTATGTAACACTTTGTGTATATGTAGTATCTACAGAAAAATGCCAGTTTTGTCCAGCCAGCTTCAGTCTTTCCTTCTGTTTAATTTGGGGAAATTAAACATACTGTATATATCAGTGGGCTGTGTTGCTCCTCAGATGATAAAGTGTTTGTAGTAACTCAGAGACAGCGTGAGAATGTCATCAACAGGCCCTGGGCTCTGCTTTAGATCAGTAGAAGAAAAATCTTTGTTAGTTGGTCTGCCTGTGCCTCCATTGTTTGTGTCTGATGTGCTTTGTCCCAAATGTATCTCCTGGATAATGACTCAGGAACACGCACTCTCAAGGCAGTTGCTTGGGTTGCCAGATTGGCAACTCAGACTGATTGCAATCACTCTCAGATAGACTGGTGAAGGTTTTCAACTAATTACCATCTAAGTTATAAACACCGCATTTAAGTAATTGGAATTTCTGTGAATGTAGACGACAGTAGATTTGCAGTCTTTGCTGATTCATTAGTTAATTGCCACATTGTCACAAAGAGTTTGCATGTAATTGCCAACTTAACCCCATTCAATCACAAACTGGCAGCAAACTAACAGCAGATGGACGCAGTTTTAATGTCGTCTTGTCACCATCACATTGAAGACAGAATGTGAGTGGTGGCAGCCCTGGTCTCCATCTTTGAAGCAGCTACTTCAGTTCATGGCACACAGTTGCAATTATTTTGTTTGTGCTGCAGTGGGACTGTACCACAAGTACCATCACACTTACTTCTCTACAGTCAACATATGCTTGTGCAATAGCTGACCTACATGATAAAACACTCTGTTAGGCAGGCTGACTAAATCCAAGTTAAAATAACTTGTAGATATATATATACCACAAGTCCTTTATTTAAAAAAATATTATGTGTCATTAAACAGTTAATATGAGAATAGGATTAATTAGGGATTGCACATAACTCAGCAAGGTAAGGAAAATAAAAACATGCAGCATAAGAATGTGACTTTTCAAACACATTTTCAGCAGAAGAATTGAAGCAAAGAAGTCTTTGGTCTTCCAGTTGAGTGATGACAGCACTGAATACCAAGCCACCCTGCTGTGTGTAACTGTGTTTGTGGCCACCAGCGAGAAATGTTGAGTCTTTGGTCGCCTTTCGTGCTCTTGCATTTGCGGTGTGTTTGTGTACGCATGCAAATTTCGAGGTCACTGATGACAGAGAGGGGCTCACCGCCTCTAATGAAGCTCTCATGCATCCGATTACCGGCTGGCAGACGGCGTAATTGGGAACACAAAGCTGCCAGTTGTTTTTCGGCCTGATAAATGTAGCTTGTGAATCTGCGGCAAAGGCCTTTCACATTGGCTGATTTTCTTAGACTGCTAAAAATGAGGTCAGTGGATAGAAATGGACAAGAAAGGAAGTCGACCAGCTGAACCCCCCCACCCACACACACACACAACACCACGCACACACACATGTACGCACACACACACACACACGCACGCGCGCACACACACACACACACACACACACA
>VURO01035149.1:0-42779 GCA_015108175.1 Pelvicachromis taeniatus | reverse complement strand
CCAGCACAAGATGACAGAGTTTAAAGATACATAAAATGAGGAAACCCGAAGAAACAACACACACACACACACACACACACACACACACACACACACACACACACACACACACACACACACACACACACACACACACACACACTCATGTTCAACTACCAGCATTGAATAATAGGTGTTTGCTTCATTGTTCACTAACCTTAACTTCCCGGTTCATTTATTTGGTTCATTTATTTTCCTTTCAGACATGCTCTCCCAATCTCCTTGTTTTCCATCTCTTCAGCTTGACTTTTTTTATTCATCTCACTCTTTTTTCCACATTTCCATCTGTGCAGCTGTTTTTAAGAACACATCCCTCTTCTGCGCTTCATTTGCTCGTGTTTAAAATTTTTCTAAATGTATATTGTATATTTTACTTTTGATTTTATGTTTGCACATGGATTTTAACTTAGCTGCACAGATTAAAAATTGTAATGAAAAACCAACAAACAATGAAAACCAAAGTATTGCTTCAAATTAAAGAGACATTAACCAAAGGGAAATGTATAAACTGCTTCACCTGTAAAAACAAATGAAAGCAGAAGTGAAATAAAACAGTCGGTGGAGCATTTAGTTCTCAAAATGTGACTGATCTCGGTTTAATTAAAATTATAACACTGCAATAGTTTTAATGGCAGGTCCACAGTGGTGCTTGTGTTGATCGGAGTGAAACCTTTTGCCTGAAAATTGTACCTTTTTATTAGAAATTTATGCAAGAATGAAATATGAAAAAAAAACCAGGGTTTGAGGGATAAATACTTAATACTTAATTCAGCAACAAACTAAATTCAATGGTATCATATGAATTCATTTTCAGTAATTATGTATGCCTACTATTTTTCTTTGTCTGACATAATTACTACATCATAGCATACAATGAATTATAAACATGTATTGACTCACATTCTATTATACTAGATATGACTGGGGAAAATTAGCCGAACCTACACTCACTTTATTAGATATGGCCTGTTAGTACGAGCTCAGACGCCCCTTGCCTGTAGAACTACTTTAATTCTTCGTGGCATCAACAAGGTGCTGGAAATATTCCTCAGAGATTTTCGGTCTTTATTGACGCGACATCATCACACAGTTGTTGCAGATTTGTCGGCTGCACATTCATAATGTCCATCTTTCACCACATTCAAAGGTGTAACAAGTGGTTATGTGAGTTACTGCTGCCCTCCAAACAGCTTGAAGCAGTCTGGCCTTTCTCCCTGACCTCTGACATCGACAAGGCATTTACACACGGAGAACTGCTGCTCACTGGATGTTTTCTCTTTTTCTGACCATTTTCGTTAAACCTGAGCAACCACCTTGTCTGGCACCAACAACCAGACAAGGTGGTTGTTGATTTTGAACCACTCCGTGTTCAAAATCACTTAAACCAACTTTCTTTCTCATTCCTCAGTTTGAGCTTCAGTGCGTCTTCTTAAATCTTCCCGAATGTATTAAGTTGCTGCCATGCAATTGCCTGATCAGATATTTGTGTTAATGAGTAGTTAGCAAGTGTTGATAATGACACAATTGGTGAATTTGATCAAATCAGATCGGATACGTTTATTAAGTGCCAACTGCTCAGATAGATAAGCATGCATTGCTGTGACGCTGACCACATTAAGTTGATTGGTTCACTTGCTGTGTAAAACATTAGTCAATATAAATACAGTGTGTGGATTTCTTTAGTGACATAATGACAAATGTAACAGGCTATGTAGTGCATGCTGTACTGTTCATTTATTAGCTTGCTAGTGATACATTAGTAGTTTGAGCTTTATATAAATATTACAGTGGACCAGAAAGAACACAACCAAAGAATAAAGATGCCTCCCAGTAACAAAGAAGACCAGTGGAGTTCAGAAAATAATGAGAAAAATCTAATGGATTATATCTCATCAAAAAAAAAAAAAAAGTACTTACAGGCATCATTTGGAGATCACATGCACATACACAAACTTAGACTACTCTCAGTAACTGCAGAGTAAAAATCACACTTTTCTGAGGAAAAATAGGCCAACACTAGATAACCAGGCAATGGAACTAATCCAGGAGTACCGCTAGGGAAGGAAGGAGAGAAGTAAAGACAGAAAGAGATTGGGGGAGGGAGGAAGGTAGGACTGCTGAGGAAAAGAGAGAGAAACAGGACTAGCGAGGGACTCAAACACACTAACACACACACTACAAATACACACAGATGGGAGATACTAAAGCTAGTAGAACTAAATCCCTCTGCGGTTGGTAGTTCTGTCCGTCTGTCTGTGTCTTATTGTATTCTTGATAATACTCTAAGCTGCTTCAACTTGTCACCAGCACATCACAAAGTTGAGAACAGTTTTCACATTATGATAAGAGTTGAACAAGCGTAGAAACTCAAACAGTGCACATTATTTCTGCCATATAAGCATTTACATTTTCTTCTTTCCTATTTTTTTTGTTCATGTATAGCTGTGTTTTTCCACGCAGATTTGATGGAACGTTTTACCGAAGACTTTGTTGTGATTATCAAACACTTCCCCCTCCTGTAGGTTTGAGAGAGAACTTGAAAAACTCTATGGCTAGGTCTTTTTTTTCTTTTTTTTTTTTGTAGAATGGCAGCTGCAATCAGCATGGAGCCACAGCAGTCACAATAAATTCTAATACATTTACTCCTGTGGCTTAATCCACTTCTTGGCCGTTTGCATGAATGCTCAGTATGATCGAAACATATCATTTTTGCCAAAATATGCAAAATAACAGTATGTGTGGACCTTCATTCTAAGCCGTTTCTGCTTGTTTATAGTTGTAACTATTAATTTTTTGTAGATTTTTTCTTAAATCTTACTTTAACTTATACTTATATTTGCAATGCACACAACCTTTTTGTTCCCCAGGTTCCACTGTAGCCAGTCAGTTGAAAAAAATGTGTTATTTCCAAGAATAAAAGTGACTGGGAGGAGCTGCGTCTGCTGTAGCAGTCTGTGGACTGATGCTGAGTTCAGCTGTTGGGCTGGACTCTAGGACTGATGAGAACATTTAGAGCCGCAGGCCTCCCGCCTCACCAAACACCTGTTACTGCTGAGACACAGTGGGTGGTGTGGGGATACAGAAGAAAAGATGAAGTAATAAAAAGAAAAAAAGTTACAGGTAGACAGAAAACAGATCGAAATGGAGATGAAATAGAGCAGAGGGGCTCCATATGAAGATGGGAGAAAAAAAAAGAGAATAAAAAAACCCAAAGAAAACTGTTTGCATGTAGCCCGGCTGCAAGCTGAGCTGTCATTAGTTGTCTCTGTGAGGTGTGCATTTTGATCACTATTCTACAGTGAACATTCCCATATGTGGTATATGCCACTGTCTACAATAAAGTCTGAATTCCCACTCACATTTTTTTTCAGATATCCACAGTAACGGTTAAATTAACCATGAATCCACTCTGGGGCTTATCACAGAGGTTTCATTTTGGTGAAACATCTGACTTACTTTTATTTATTTATTACTTATTTATTTATTTTTATATTTTTTTTTACATTGTGACGGAATATTAAAGCAAGTGTGAAAACTGGGTTAGAAACTACAGCAGGAAGACAAGCAAGAACTAGAGAATAAAAAGATAAAACTGTAGGGGTCCCAAAACAGATCCCCAACAAAAGAAACAAACAAAAATCAACATGACAATTCAAAACACATCTCTGCTGGATAATGCAATCTGAATGATATGTGCACCCATGACTGGCTCACCATTGCTACCCACAATGATGTCATTTACTTTCTATTTTAAACATGTGGCATAGCCATCCATGTGCACTTATTTTACCCCAAATAATAATCTATTATTATTTTTTTAATCTTGGCAGGAAATGATCTGTATGCAGCGAAAGTAAGAAAAGAAGTGTCACCTCAGAATACCATTAATAATCAGTTTGACTTTACTGATATGGGTTTAAAAATGCAGCAACATTTTTTCCACAGATATTCAAAATTTTAAAAAACAAGAAATTGGAAGCAAAAAAAGCAAAGGAACACCCAGAAATGCCCTATGTCTTTACTAGAAATGGCATGATACCACTTTTTTTAATGTCCGATACTGATACTGATATCATAAATTTGCATATCTGACGATACCGATATGAATTCTATATAAGCTTTTATAATCAATAAAACATTTTTTAATGTCTTGCTGTATTTTGTATAAGTTCATACTCGAAAAAACGAAACACTAACGCTATTCTCTTACACTTTTATGCAAAAAATATGCTGCACCCAAAATATTTTGCAGTTCAGCAACACTGATCTTTCAGCAGAACATTAAATTTAAGTATTTAAAGTAATGTTTAAAAAGTAATTCAAAATGCAATTTTGTGCACTTTCAAAACTCTTTGGTTCTGAATAAAAAGAAGTGCAATATCAGCACAAAATAATGTTAATATTCAACAATTTTTAAAAACGTTGTAGAATGGAGCCTTTTATACTTAAAGCTGAAAGCATCTAGAGTGGAAAGCAGTGCAAATAAATGCAAACAATATTTCTCATGACACCCATGTTTGATCAAATTAATTTCAGTGTAAGTTGTTTCTATCACATTTAACCTGAGACTGAATTTTGTGTAATTTCTATACAAAATTTAACATAAGTATGAAAAAATTGTTTTTCATAATTTTTTTTTTTTGAACCGCGAAACCGCGTTTAACCTGCAACACTGCTTTTTGTAACATGAGTCTATCCGTCGTACCGTCAGACTTAGCAACACACAGACGTCCGAACTCCATATATCAGTTCATAGATGAACTAAGCAAACATTCACAGATGAACTTACACACTTGTTGTACTTTTCTGGGATAGTTTACTCAGAGATGAAATGCTGGTTTAGCAGCACGTAGCTAAGCTCCAAATGCTTTCAGTGTGAAGTAACTCCAGACCACCGACAGGTCTCGCACAGCACAGCCACTCTATCACGTGACACATACTGCTCCGACGTGCTAAGATCATGAGCTGGGTTACGCCACGTTGCAAGTTTTGTGAGGTGCTGTTGTGATATTTAAAGGATTGGATTACATTTTTTATTTCTCCCCGATATCCGATCCAGAAATTTAGGTCAGGATTGGATCGATATCAGATACTGTATATCAGATCGGTCCATCTCTAGTCTTTACTATAATTTGTATCTGAAACGGTTTTTAGTCTTATATCTAAGTAATGAATTCCCTGAAAGTCTGGAGCAGATTTTGCAGTTCGTTCTGCAGTTCGGGCGTGTGCATGTGTGTGTGTGTGCGTGTAGGTGTGTGTGTGCATGCGCCTGCTACAGTAAGGCACTAAAACATGGTAAACAAGCTATGATCAAAAGTTTTTCTTTTTGCTTCATCTCACAAAGAGAAACAAACACAACCAACACAAAGATACATAGTCAAACACTTAAAGTTTTGGTTTGTTTCATGCAGTTTTTTTTAACTGGTGTGCTTCTAATTGCTAGCAAATGTGTGATTGATAGCTAATGTGATACAGCCAGAGAAAGTGCAACTGGTATTGGAGTTTGAGGAATAATATCTCAGTGCTCCTCATATTTTAGACAAGATAGCATGTTTGTGTTGTCTTCTTCTTGGTGTTGTTTTATTTTCGGTCTTCACCCACATATTTGAATTATTTATTTTTCTACCATTTTCAGTCAAAATGTGTGAATTAAAAATCAATTGTCTGTGCAACTAAAAGTTTTCAGCAAAACTGAAAACTTTTAGTTTTCAGTTTTGCTATTGTATGAAAAATAACTTGACCTTTTGATGCATGTGTAATTGGCATTAATAGAGTCTAACTGTTATCAGAGCTAACCTAGTAGAAAGTCTCTGATCCAGTTGTTTATACATTTGAAAGTAAGATAGTATTTGATGTTAGTCATCTCCAGTACAGCAAAATAGTCAAGTTTCTAGTCACATTATTGGTAATATGTTAAGGTGTAGTTATCCTAATGTTTCTAAGGATTATTTTGGATGGTGTTGTGTGGTTGGTGGTTGCCTAGTAATCTGTCTGATGTCATTAGCTATTCAAATGCTCTTTCGATTCCCAAAATCAAATAATTACCGAGGCACCACTGACAATTAATTGGCCCAAATGATTTCATCCATCCATTTTCTTACACTTATCCAATTCAGGGTCACGAGGTGTTGGAGCCTATCCCAGCTGTCAAAGTAGGAGAAGCAGGGTACACCCTGGGCAGATTTCAATTCTGTCGCAGGGCAACCCATAGAGACGAACAACATTCAGTTAACCAAACCCACTGCATGTCTTTGGAATGTGGGAGGAAGTCGGAATGCCCAGAGAGGACCCATCCAGATATGGGAAGAACAGAAAGCCCCAGACTGGATTTAAACTCAGGACCATCTTGCGGTGTCTTGTCAGTGTTAAACTCTGCACCACTGTGCCAGCTACAGATCCACTAAAATGATCAGTGGTTGACCTCCATAATATTTCAATAAAGTTTAACATCCAGGTGGTAAACAAGGTCAGGGTCAAGTAAGCTGGGAAATTTAGGTGAAAGTTGTAACATTTACACAGACAGGTTTTAGTCTTCTTTAATCACCAACATGTAAAGTAATCCTTTAAACTGTTTAGGTTGAGACATTTATCTTTTTGCATACATTTAGAAATGTCAGTGCAAAGAAACACATCTATTCATTTTACTCTGCTTATTTAATCAGGGTTGCAAGGGTGCTATGGCCAGCTGTCATGGGGCATGGGCTGGGGTATGACCTGGGCAGATCGCCAGTCTGCCACAGACCCAACACAGAGAGAAAGACAACTATTTTCACTTACTGTATATTCCCTTTAGAGTCACCAATTAACAGAACATGCATGCCTCCAGGAAGTCAAAGTGCCTGGAGGGAACCCACACAGACAAAGGCGGGCCAGTGGATTGGAACCCAGTCCTAAACAAAAGCTAAGCCCAAGCTCAACTAATTCAACTAATCAGTTTATATAAACAGTAAACAATTAGAATGATGTGTTTTTAAGCTGAAAGCAAAATATCTAAACCCTACGCAGGAAGGTATTGTTATGATCCAGAGCAAAACAACTGGGTCTGCTTTCACCAAGGTCATCAGGATGTTTGGCATCATCCTCATTATACTGTAAAATTCATGTGACCGCTGTTGTATAAGAGGCTTGTAGTCTGATTCACTAAAACACCAAAACAATTACTTTCCTGCTGGGATAAATAAATTATCACAACATGTAAGCATTTCCACTTGGAGACGGTGCTGAAATATCACCTCAGATCCAGAGTTTACAAGGCAAGATTCAGATCTATAGTAACAGCCATTTCTAACTCTCTCTTATTTAGCACTATCCCTTAGGCATAGCAGTTGATTTATATTTTACATTTCAAAACATCATACATCATTAGATGTAATGTGTGCAGCATTCAGACACGAGGCCCCTGGCACTCCTTTCCACACTGGTTGACTGGCAGAGTAAACGGCTGGCTGAATGGCTGGCTGTCATTTTTTAGAACATCTGAGCTGGCATTTATCCAGAAAATCTCTTGTTGTTTTTGCCCCCTTTGGGTATTTGCTGAGCAGTAATACGGAATATACACTTCCTGAAAATACAGATAAAAAATTGTTTGTTTGTTTCAGACACATCAAGGTGGAAAGGCTGGCTGGTAAAAAGCCAGAGTTTGAAATGCCTCCAAAAGAATCTTTTTTTTTTTTCCTCCAACTGATACATCAAAGTACAGAGACGAAAGCGCTTTGATATGAGAGGCAAAAACCAAATGACGCTCTCTTCTAGCTTTCCGTTTTATTCATACATTAGGAAATAACACTTCTTTTCATGCTTCAGCCTTTAAAAAAAACTTTTAGCTAAATGGCTGACCAAGAATCACTTGAAGATTTGAAGATTCATTTTTGGATAGAGAAAAAAGTTGCTCGTTATTCGTTTCTCCAGACAAAGACTGACACTATGATAAGACTATAATAACACTGCTTGTTTCCTTCTTTCCCTCACTCACATTTCTCTGCATTTCCTCGCTTACTCAGACACTCCTCTTAACCTCCTCTCTTTCTGTACATATTTCTCTAAACTACAGGTCTGTCAAGAAAAACTCTTTCTATTGCATTTTTTTCAACCAGTTGTCCATGGCTCCTCATCTCCTCATTCCTCCATCATTTTCTGCCTCCCTCTGTGATTCTCTACTACTGGCTTTTTTGCCTGATTGGAAACTTTTTCTTGCTTATTTGATATGTTAGTGTGAGTGCACCCAAGAAACATCCACACAAGCAGCTGCTTACACACGGTGCAGTAAAGCGAATGGGATGGAAGAAAGACTTTTTCACGCAGAGAGCAAGAACTCTCTGAAACAACTGGGAAAATTCAGAAACTGAAAATAATGAGTACACATTCCTTCAGACCCACAATAGAAAGAAAGCAGAGGGGGTTTTGCCTTCTCTATCACATTTAAAAAACTTCCCTTCATGCTCTCAAACTAACTTTTCCTACCGCAAAGTCAAGTCAGAGCATAGATTTACACAGTAGCTTGTCTACTTGTCAAACTAGCTCTGTTAAATTGACATTGTGGAGCTCAGGTTTTCGGTGCCCTGTTGGGATTGTGATGTGAGGATATGGGCATTTAATGCAGTGTCTGGTCTCAGTCAAATTATCTTGGCACAGCAGCTAGAGGTAAATTGCCTCTGTTCAAGAAGGAATAATGCAGTTTCCAGAAACTTCAAAGATCTGTTATCAATGTTATGTCAGCTGTGTTGGGTGGCTAGGCACAGACAAATCTGAGAAATACGTGTCATTTGTTAATGCTTGGTACTGCCATTCTGGACCTGACTGGAAATTTTCTCTTATTTTATTATATGTTAATTATAGCACCCGTGTGCGATGACCAATTACGAATCATTGCACCTCACTCATAAGATGAGTGAGGTGCATGAGGTGCCGACGGGCCCATTTTACAAGCGCTCTTTAAATTACTGTAACTCCGTCATCGTTTACGCTAGCGAAAAAACTGAATGGTTTCGAAAAGAAGAGAAGGTGCGCTTTTCGGAGATATTTAGTGTATTATGGTAGACCACAGTGTTCACAATCTACTGCTGTCTTAACACAGAAGGAAAAATCAGCTCCGCCTAGATTATACCATGTGCACTTCGCACTAACGTAACTCTTTGACCATTTGGGCTACAGAGACATTTCAAACAGTTACTGAAAGACGAGAAGACGAGCTTTACAAAACCTTACAGGGCAACTACGGTCCAATCACAGGTAAGAATTGATGACACATAGAGCAGAGAGGCAGGTGTGGAGAAATGGCAAAGCCCCAAAAAAGGCCTGGAGATTTAAAAAACCTTTTTGTACATATTTAGTATAGTTCATATTTAAAGTTAATGTTGTGTTACATTTTGTTCCTGTTGAATGTCAGTTTCCATCCATCCATCCATCCATCCATCCATCCATCCATCCATCCATCCATCCATCCATCCATCCATCCATCCATCCATTCGCAGCCGCTTATCCTTTTCAGGGTCGCGGGGGGCGTCAGTTTCCACTTAACTATAAATCTGAAAAAACAGAGTCCGTTTTTTTTTTTTATTATTATTTTCTTCCGCTTTAAACTGTTGTTCTATTGTCATAGCAATACAATGATGTAAAATGACTGCCAGATATTGAAAGCTGAGGTTCTTCTGAAAAAAAGAGACAAAAGCATTCACTCATTCTGGCCCTTTTACAGCCAAAATTACCAATGATGCTTGGTCAATAAAGGGTGTACTTTGGTACCAGCTTGTCACAAAACACATAATTACTTTGCAATTTCTTTAGTTTGACAGACTTAAAATAACATTTGTGCACCAACAAGGTCATTCTCAAAGTCATATTTCGGTAGGATGTGTTTTCAAAAAGTGACATTGGACATGTGGAGGACAAAAGAAAAAATACTGGTGGCTGCCAGCGTTACTCCTCAGCCTTCTAGTAGCTGCACCTGTGGGATAAATGTAAAAATCCTGCACAGCCTCGTGTTCAAGGTATCATCACATTCACAAACTTGGGTGGCCACGCCACTCGCCTGCCTAACAAAGTGATGACAATACCCCATTACTCTTTTATGACTGAGGGGTAAGAACTGTAGGCCTAAAATACAGCAGATGAACAGTGTCTGAAAGGCATGTCTTTACGAAATAGAAAAACATCCAGAAAACAGCTGACATGGTGAACGATTCATCTTGTCCTGAAGCTGTTTGCTAAAGCCTAATCCAAAATAGTCTTAGTAGAAAGACGGCTGTCAAGAAGCCTTTCTTATGTCAGGGAAACAGGTAGAAAAGGCTGAGGTACGCCAAACTACAAAAGAACTGGACTGAAAATCATTTACTAAATCCAAATTGGAAACCTTTGTTTCAAATAAACATCAATATGTACAGAGGAAGTCAGAACTACAACAGTGAGCGTTTACAGTCATCTGTCAAACATGGTGGAGGCTCTGTCATGGTTTTCAAAATTGATAGAATTATTCACACAGATGTACCGTCAGATTTTGATCCTTCATGCAATACCATCTGGAAAGTGTCTTATTGGCAATGGCTTTATTTTTTAGCATTGGTCACGTGTGTGTCATAGAGCACCTACTGTAATGTGTGGGTGTGGTAGATTTAATACAATATGTACTGCACTTTTAGCAAAGGTGAACATGGGCTTTCATGTAAGGATGCACAAGCTGGTTTTCATCCTTCTGGGAAGATACTCATAAGCAAACCTCTTTTGAAAAAGCACAAATCAAACATGTGTTCTTTTCTACAATAAAGGTTTATTCCTTAGATATTGCCCTATTTATAAATGGTTGTGGACAGTGGAAGACAGTACTGTGGGAGTATTTAAATGTCAAATTTACTTATGTGGGCTGCTCTTTGTGATAAATGGACATTCAGTTCTATGGTTGCTACTAGTGTGTATGACTGGAGTCAGTCCACACATACACATGTGAGAAGGTGTTTAAAAAAACCTGATGTTTCTGTTTGTCTAATTTGCACAGTTTTCTTAAAGGACACTGTGCAAATTTTAAAGAGGAGCAGCTTTACAGAACATCCCCACATAGGAACCTATACATATACTGGATATAAAATATTGTTCCATATTCAATGCCTGGTTAAATGTCCACACAGCCATGAATACAGAAATACCCTGCAAATAACAGTGTAACTGCAAGGATTTAAATGTATTTGTGAAAACCCTCAATATAGCAGAAGGTTTATTTAACTTTAAGCGGACTTTATCTTGACTTCCACGGATTGAGCTTACTAATCTCAGTAGTGGACATACCTCGAAACTGCTCACAAAAACATGAAAAGCCATCTGTAAGTTTGTCTTACTTTGACTGAGCAGAAAAAAAATGTCCAGTTCTCAGGAACTGAACTAATTCTCTTATCACCCAATGAGTCAGCATGCTTTACATATTTTTAGCCTTGTGGCCAATTGCAGCTCAGTATAGCACCTGGCCTGGCTTTGAATTAAAAGCTTTTTTTTTTTTTTTGCAGAGGACCACAAGATTGCAGCAGCAGCAGCTGAAGATGAGTTGTGATGCTAGATCGACAGCTGACAGATTAGCGTCAGAATGATTTGTCACACAAAGAGCCACCTAAAATCACAGCTTCCTCTGAAGCTTCCAGTATTTTTCAAATCACAAGATTTTCTCTTTGTCATGGCCCTCTCTCTGGCTCTCTCACTCGGTTAGTTCATACTTGCTATCATGAAACTGTCTTTGGATTTATAGAAGAATGTTTATGTTCCAATCCGATTTAAATTTCAAAGAACTTTTGGCTAGGCTCGAAGATGGGAGGGGGTAAAGAAAATGGAGAAAAGAGCACAAGAATGGAAATAAACAGACTCTGGTAGTCAGAAAAAAATGGTGGAAGAAAAAAAGACGAGGTGGTGAAAATAAAGAATAACTAGATGGTGTGTCGAACAGTAAGTAACAGTGAGCTTTTTTTGAGATGCTATAAATGAACAGGACTGAAAGTGAAATATGATTCATAGAATTGTCTTAAGGGAATACTGATTTCCAGTTTATGAATATGTAAGGGTTGTTTTTTTATGTTCTGTGAAAGGCGGCTATGTGTGGGTCAGAGAAGGCAGGTGTAGTGAAAAAATTATGATAAAAAGAAAAAGAGGGGGACAGAAAAGATAAAAAAAAAAAACTCAACTAAGCTGCATAAAGAAATTCTAATTACTTCTCGATTTTTATTATTCAAAAATTCTGCCAGTTGCACATCATTGTGATGAGCAGAAAAGAAAGAAAAATATCACTTTTTAAAAAAAAAAAATGCTCTTTACCAAGTAACACTGTGGTTCATATCTAGAAGTAGACATCATATCGACATAGGAAACAAGCCTGGGTACATGAACATGCAAACAAAAGGCCACAGCCGACCAGCACATTCAAACCCAGACACTTCCTGCTCTGAGTGCTACAGTGCAACTGCTGTACCGCTAGCTTCAATACTAAACCTTTATAATTAGAATGTTTTAGGATTTTGATTTTGATATTGTGATTCTTTTTCATGACATAAAAAATTTGGTTAACATTTTAGTAACCCAATCTGTTGCTTTGCAACACTGACTGATACAGGATTTTAAGACTGATACTGACAATGATAATAAAAAAAAAAGAAACAAGAGAGAGAGCATGCGAGTTGGTAGAACCTCTCTCCCACACTGTTTGGCTGGAGCACATGAAATGTGCACATCTAACCTTACTGCACAAGAAGATTATTTCTGATTGGATCACATCCAAACTCTCCCTGCCTTTCTACACAACTTAATTACTTCTGACTGGATTTAGTCTCTCTAGAATATTTTGTTCTTGTTTTTATTTATTGACAAAAGTATCAATACGTTTCATCATAATTTCTTTGGGGGGGTGGGAGGCATTTATTGGATAGTTTAACTGAAGTTTGACAGAAAAGCAGGGAAAGACAAACAGCAAAGAGCATTGGATCAGAATCAAACCTAGGCCAATACTCTCCAGCTAAAAACCTGAGCTAAACTGATGCCCTTCACTGTAGTTTTAGTCCTTGCACATTGCTTTTTATTTACTTATTGTCTTGTTTTTATCATAAAAAACGTCACTGACAAAAAACTATGAAGAAAATTATTAGTCGGCATAATTAGCGCTGCTGCACATACTTTGTTCTTTTTTTTGTGTACCTACTTTACTACTAAAGGCATTTTGTTTAGTGTTGATGTCTTTCTCATCTGAATCTCACAATCCACCAAAGCAGTTTGCTCTTTTATCAGTCAGAACTATATATTTCTTTCTTAGCTAAATATTGTCCAGTGTACATTAGCCGGTGCTATGTTCATGTATTTCTTGGTTTCTGACCGCCAAGTGTCAGGAATGATTCGTGACAGAAGAATAGCAGCAAGACTGAAGGGAAGATTTACCAGATAGAAGTGAGGCCTGCTATGATGTACGGCTTGGAGACAGTGTCACTGAAAAAAGACACAAGGAAGAGCTGGAGGTGGGAGAGTTGAAAGTGTTAAGATTTTTGCTGGGAGTGACCAGGATGGATAAGATTAGAAATACAGAGTACATCAGAGGGATGGCTCAGGTTGACTGGTTTGTAGACAAAGTTAGAGCAGTAAAGCTGAGGTGGTTTGGATATGTGCAGAGGAGGGATATAGTGGATATACCAGAAAAAGGATGCTGCAGATGGAATTATCATGCAGACAGAAATAGGAAGATCACAAAGAAGATCCATGGATGTAGTGAAGGAGGGCATGTAGAGGGTTGGCATAACAGAAGCGGATGCTAGGGATAGGCTAAGATGAAGAGGAAGAGGAGAAAAGAGAAGAAGAGAGTTTCACTTGTTGCAACTTCCTTCTCTTAGTTTTAGCAATAATATTGTGTAAATTATCAAATTAATTTCACAAATCTGCTTTTGTGTATGAATACTTTTTGCTCTACCTTATGCCCGTACTTTTAGCAGTACTGGTCAGCATATCAGAATAGCCAATGTCAGTACGGTGCTGAAAAAAGTATAAAACTAAGTACAGTGATAAAAGAGTTTTTATTAATTTGTCATAGAATCGAAGTGACTAACTGACTTTGCACGTTTTGACATATGTGAAAAAAGGTTTGGTTTCAGTGCCTGAAGTGCATGAAGAGGGATGAAAATGACATTTGATGTGAGAATTGCATCAAAGTGGTCAAGAAAAAAAAAGTCTTTTTTTTTTAAATTAATCAGCTGTTATAAATGCCAGTACCATTAGATCAGCAAATATTTAACATTTGATAATATAGGGCTCTGCTTTGCAGCTATCGCTGAATATATTCATGTTTCATTAAACATTCAGTTTTTGCCTGGTCGCCCAGCAGGCTGTGAGTGGGCGAGTGGGTGTTCAGGTGAAGTGGACACCCAAGTTTGTGAAAGTGATAACTTGAGAACGGAGCAACAGAGGAGCTTCAAATTGATACCATAGGTGTATCTACTAGGAGGCTGAGGGGTAGCACTGGCTGCCTCCGGTATTTTCTCACCCTTGTTTTTGGATGATAGCCATTAGATTTGTCTATTTCTTTTTCTCTCTTCATCTTTTTGTCTGAACTTGTCTCTGTGCTTGTGCATTTAAAAGAAGGATGCAGCCGAATGCCAGTGAAGAGGGAGAGAACAAGGGAAAATGCCAGGGTAGTTTTGATGATAGAAGTGGAACAAGAAGAGAAGGGAGTGCAAAAGATGAAGAGAAAGAGGGCAAGAGAGACAATACAAGCGGCAAGACAAACTAAGGGGTAAAGAGTATGACTCAAGTTGAACAGAGGAGAAGCGAGTACAGAGGATTTGAGGAGATATGCTCTAAGAGGTGCAGACAGCAGTGAAAACTGGAAACGATGGTTTGATCCAATGATTCCCTGTAGCTTTCCTGATAAAATGTGATCAAATTGAAAAGTAATTCCATGGTTTCTGGTACTAAAAGCCTCCCAAAGTAGATAAAGCAAAAAGAGAAAAGGGGTGAGAGGAATAAAGAGATGGATTGACTGATAGATAGATGGATTGACTGATTTTATGGCACAGCATTTTTCATACCTCTCTTATCTTTCAGTTCTGCATGTGACACTGTGCGTAGGATCTGACTGTCATTTTTAAGGTCTGAGCGCTTGAATCATGCTAACACTGACTAATGTTGAATCTTGTTATTTTCCAAGCAGAGCTAATTTCTCATTGCAGCCTTTGTCACAGCCTGAGAATCACATTCATGTTCACCTTCTTTTGTGTCTTCATTCTTTTGTCATTTTAGCACAGGGTTACTTTGGATATTTGAAAACAGCAGTAAGTAAGTCTTTTCCTGCCCAATAACATGAAATGACATGTTATTGACTTTGCCAGGTGCTGCGATTGCTGCCTTTCAAAATGTTTTTAAGTTGCGCTCACTCTTTGTTTTAGCACAATGACTCCTGGCAGGCTTTCAAGACACCATCTGTGCCCCCAGCCACCTTCACCCATTACTCACATTAACTTGTGTTTTCAAAGTTAATGATCCTCTCCAGTGATGTTTAAAGACATGTGAAATACTCTGCCGCAAATATCGCATGTGAAAAATACTTTGCTACTACAAATGAATCAAACACTAAAAGCAACTAACAATACATGCTGATGATTTTTTTATTAAAAGGATGACAATATTTTAAGACCGCAGGCCTCAACTAATGCTTGAATATACGTTTTTCAAAAAAGGCACAGGACTCGAGCTTGTCCAGCATCTCTCTCTTCAGCTGAAAGCAGAGTGAACGATTACAGTTTCAACAGAAGGGTGGCAATCAATCAAACAAGGATGAGTAAGGGTGTGGAGGAGGGGGATCTCTCTCATCAGTCATATTTCATACCCCAGAGAATAAGTTCAGCAAGAACCTTCATGTTACATTTATCTCTTCATTGTACTTTTTCTGCTTTATTGCGTCCCCCCCAAAAATCGCTTTATTGCTATTTTATCCTTCAAATTCAGCAAAAATAGGCAAAATCAGCAACACAATAAACTGTCAAATCCAACATAATCACAGACGCTTGTATAGTCAGGGAGGATATGCAAGGATGTGTCACTTTTACATTCTCAGTAATGGTGATCTGCAGGTTTGTATCCAGACACATTAATTGAGCTTTTTTTTTTTTCTGCTGTTGGTTTAAATGGAAGCACAGATTTTCTTTCCTCCAACATGTATCAATGCAGCAATTAAGTAACAGTGTTCTAATTAAGGATTAAGAGCTCTGTACTGAATGCTGAGTGATCATTAGAGCCAAAATTGTGAACCTTTGTTGTGCTGTTATCAGCCAGGGTGATTTCTTATTTTTATTTCTACTTGCTACTAATTACTAATGAAATCGTTTCATTTTTAATTTCCTGAAGGTGTTGAAGAGATGTTTTGACAAGGTCAGGCATGGCACAGAGTAGCAGGTGTAGACACAGTGAGGCTAGACAGGGGGAGGGAAGAGGTCACTTCACAGTGCAGAGGACAGTGGTCGAAGGGTTATCCAGTAGGAATATTTATTTATTAATTTTTTCAAAATTGGAAAGAGTTACCGTACATATCAAGTGTAAATTTTAGTGCTTTAAAGCATATTCCATTAAAAGGCCAAACTAGAATTCATCCTGTTTCATTTGTTCTTTGGTAGATTTGTAAATGTGGATAAAGCATCTCAAAAAGAAAGCACTGACAATTATAAATCGAGTAATAAAAAGGCATCTTATCAGACTGTTGGCAAACACTCTGTGCGGTCTGAGTGAAGTGCTTAACATTGGCGTGATCACAATCAAAGTATTCCATCAACAGGTGGCATGCTCATCAAAAACCCTGCTCACCTGGCACTATTATCGCCAGGCGACCTTGTGGTCAGGATGAGGTTGATTTAGAACTTACACCCTAAGATTGGCGTTTTACACAGGTTAACGTGATTTCATCTGAAGGTTGATCTATACCAAACACATTAATATACGAATTGTTGAGTCTGTTCAGCACAGCAAAAGATTCCTATCTATCTCATTATGCTTTGAGATTTCATTTTTTTAATGGATTTCATCTTGGGTTTTTTATTTTTTTTTATTAGTGAGACCTCTGTGGTGACACTGAATTTGCACACTTTCCATTCCTTCTCCTTTGCCACCGCAGCCTACATGAAGAGGAGTTTCAAGAGACTTATGGAGGCTTGTACTTGCATTAGCGGTGCAATTTTACTTTACAAAGTTAAACCTGAACAATTATAAAAATGATTAGAAGTCCCCAAGTAACACCAGCTTTCATGTGAATATGGGTTACATCAACTGGCCTGCTTTAAGTGCTCTTTTTAAACGGTGTTGGTCTTGATCTTTGCAGCCGAGTGTTGAGCTGGGTGATGATTATAACTTGGTCATTTTTGTCTTTCTGTGTCTGTGAGTAGACATGAATCTATGTGTATTTAAAATATAGGTATAGGCACATGTGCATCGATGAGTGTGTGAAGGTGTCCTTCCCTCAGGCCTGTGGGTGGATGTGACTGTGGAGGCTTTTAATGTTCACACCTTGTCAAAAATCTTTCAGTTACAGCACAGAAGCGCATACCCAGGCGTACGCACACACACACACGTGTGTGTATTTATATCTTCGTGGGGACATCTCATTGACATAATGCTTTCCCTAGCCGCTTACCCTAATCCTAACCATCAAAAATGAATGCCTAACCCTGACCCTTACCCTAAACCTAACCATAACCTAATTGTAACCCTGACACTAAAACCACATTTTGAGTCTCAAAAATGGCTTCAAACTAGTATACTAATAGTAAACTTCCAATTTTTGGTCCCCACGAAGATGTATATACACCCCCCCCCCAAAACACACACACACACACACACACACACACACACACATAGACGTGTAGAGGACACATGTCACAGACTTCTAAACAAACCTGGCATGTATAAGGAGAAGAATGAGATGTGAGAAAGAGGTAATGTGGTAAGGGGTGGGGGTCTCCTAATTCTCACTTCCTCTCTCTAATCCACCCTTTCTGCTTTTCTTCCTCCCCCCTCTCTCACTGTCTCAGAAGCATAGAGAATCAGTTTTAATGGTTTGTCAAATAATGCTTTTCTCCCCCACAGTGGATTGGTGATGTGGTGTTTGTGTTAGCTGTGTGCGCCTCCATCTGTATGTATGTGTGTGTGTATTTTAAAGGGAAGCTTGGCCTACTTTAGCCCAGTGGTTTTCTCTGTTGATATTGCCCATAGCGCCGGATTATATGCTTTTCAATGTGGTCAAACACACACATAAAACAATACACGTGCATGCCATACGCACACTGAAAACAACACAAACACACAGACACAGGAACTGACTAATATATGCATGCAGGTACAAGCTTGTTTAGACACAGACCACATGACCAGATACACGTGCAAACACATATGTCCAGGTAGCGAGTCACGGATTACATTAAGTGTGTGTTTAGTTGCAGAGTTTCTAATAAACTATTGGGAAAGCATTTATGTTGATTTAAATGTAATGTAGCTGTAGTTATTTAGTGCTTTCTAGACTTACTGACCACTCAAAATGTTCCAAGTCACATTTTAACAGTTTATTCTATATTCAAGCACTTTATCTGATTCACAACCTTAGTCAGTTTAGAATCACCAACCCAAAGTGCCTGCCTTTGGAGTGTGGGTGGATGCCAGAGTACCTGGAGGAATCCTACACAAGCACAGGAAAAACATATAAACTTCAAAGCATTCATCAAGATAGTCTGTGTCCAGTTGACTGAGATGGTCACTTGGTCATCTACCCTGCTTCCCCCGATGTTACTCATGTACTGTCAAGTCTTCATATGTGATGTTCCCCTGTTAAGTTATCTCCTGTTTTCATTTGGTAGCTTTTGTCCTGTGTGTTTAATGTCCAGTTTTACTTTCCCCAGCCTTACCTCCCCAGTGAGTTTAAGCTGAGTTCCCTGGTGTTTCCTTGTCTCACTGCCTTTTGTATTGTGACCCTGTTTTCATAGTTGTTTCCTCGTAGCCTTCAATAACAGATATCATCAAAAGATTCCAAGAATCTGGGGGAATCTCTGTGCGCAAAGGAAAAGGCTTAAAATTGGTAATGGATGAACATAACCTTTGGGGCCTCAAGCAGCAATGCACTAAAAACTGGCCTGATCCTGGAAATCACTGCATGAGGTCAAGAACACTTACAGAAACCATTGTCTGCTAACAGTTCGCTATGCTATCTACCAAGCTTAATGCTCTGTCACGCAAAGAAGCCATATGTGAACATGGGCTGAAGTTCATTTAAAAAGTGTTGAGACAAAGCTGAAAACTGTTCTGTTGTCAAACAAATTAAAATTGGAATTATTTCAGAAAAACACAAATGTTGCATCGTCTGGACTAGAAAGCAGAGGAACACAAGTGTCGGCTCGGCGATCAGAAGCCTGCATCTCTGAGTGCATTATTAGAATAGAATAGAATAATCCTTTAATTGTCCCACAGAGGGAAATTTGGTTGTACCAGCAGCAAGTCACACATACACTAACAGAACAAGACACAGAACAGAAACACACAATTTTTACAGAAAAGAATATTTACAGAATGTAACAGAGAAAAGTAATGTGCAGTGCGCAAAAATAATGTGCAAGTCAAAAATTATTACCAAGGGAATTGACAGCTTGTACATCTGGAAAGTCAGTGCCAAAAAAGTATATATACAGATGACATCTGCTTCAGGGACGGCCTTACAAATTTCAGCAGGACAATGCTAAATTGTGTACTGCATCTATTACAACAGCATGGCTTCGTAGTAGAAGAGGCCAGGTACTCAACTGGCCTGCCTCCAATCCAGACCTTTTACCAATCGAAAGCATTTGACACATAATGAAATTAAACTCAGACAAAAAAGACCCAGGACTAATAAGCAGATAGCATCCTATGTCAGACAGCTCCTCATGTCCCAGACATCAAAAATAATCTAATATTTTCATTAATATGACACATTTTCTCAGTTCAACATGTGATATGCATTGTTATATGCTACTGTTAATAAAATATGAGTTTATGAGATTAGGAAATCATTGCATTCTGTTTTATTTACATTTTTTTAAAAGCATCCAAGCTCTTATGGAATCGGGGTTGTACATATTTAACTTATTTTCATCTTTAACTTACTTTTGTCTTCAACTCTGTGGTGCATATTTATGCATGTGACATCGTTAGTGTGCTTTAACAAATTTTTTGTGCCAGTGCATATTTGCACACTCAGTGAGCCCGCTAGTTTGGTCTTACTGTGTGTGTTAATAATCGCTGTTTTGAGCCAATGTTATTATTGGTTTGCAGCGTCTTAAATTCCTTTTTTGTTTGAGGCAACCCCATCTGGTGGCTGGAACAGAAACAAGGGCTACCTGGAGGGTGCAGCTGGAGCAATCCAAGCTGCTACAGATAGTGCTCCTGTTTTATTTTATTCAGCTCCATAATTTGCATTTGCATTTGTTTCGGTTTGGTTTTGAACTTTTTATTTATTGCTTTTTTAAAATTTTTATTTGTACATATTTGAGGTCAGCAAGTTTTTGCTTTTAGAGGTTGGATGTGCTCTGAGCTTTTCATGATCCCTCTCAGGATGATCCCACAGTCTATTTGGCCCTCAAACTAGTTATGAACAATCTATTCGTCAGACCAAGGTGGTGAAATTTATGTGGAGTCATGGTTGAAGCACCTTACACTATGAGTGTGGATGTGTGTGATGCTTCTTGCAATATAACTCAAGTACAGCAGCTATATGTGTTTTTATATGTGGCACTGTGCCTAATAGTAATGATTGTACACCTGTAAGCGTTTTGATTGATGGATTCTTAGAGCTGGACTGTGCTGTATTACAAAAAATGAAAAAGATAGATTGGGTATACGGAGGTAGAGAAACAAAGGAGAGAAGTAACAGTCTGAAACAAAGAGACAAGAGGGAGGAAAAAAATGAGAGTTAAGATAGAAATGTGAAATGTTAAAGTCCAGTTTGAATGCATGTTTATGTATGCACCCTGTAGTTGTCTCCACATAAGCCTATTTTTAGTTTTCAGTTCAGTTAACTCTGACTGCTGACAGTGGCAAGGACTTTTTACTTGTACAGTAGCTCCACAGTACGTCGTTCACTCTGCCTTACTGACAGTTGGTAAGTCTCAGCAGATGTTCAGACCAAAATGTAATCCTCCTAAAAAAAAAAAAAAAGTGAAAGTTCAGTGTGTTCTAATACTACAACCAGAAAGATGATGAAAATCAATCAGGAAAGCCATTTTGAGATATGCCCATGGTTTGAAATGCTTGTCGGATAACAATTAGTGGTTATACTGTATACGATGAAATAAATCAACTTAGATTTGGGGAACAAATCTTCTCCCAAGGCCAATGGCAATGGCCTGTTTTGCATTTTAAAAGAACGTAGGCAGGATCTGGTCTAAAGTTTAATGGGTTCTTCCTTTTATCACTTGTCACTTCTCCACCACGTTTCATGGAATTCAGCCTTTTAGTTTTTATAGCCAGACAGACAGAGTCAAAGAGCGCTGAAAAATACCTCTGCCTTGACTCTACCTCGGTAGAGAAACAATGGAAACAACGTGAATAACTGAATTACCGGTCATTAAAAGTAATCCACTTGATTGATTTGCCAGCACAGTACAAGTTCAGGTCATGCTTGTGCTGGCTGGGGGGATGGGTAATTTAACAGCCCACTTTGTTAACTCCTCCATGACGAGCAATAATGAGGAACGATAATGCACAGCATTGAATAATACCTATGTTCATATTTTCTCTGTCTGCATCCTATACAGAATCACCAGCTGTCACTGAAACAGTATCAGCAACAACAAAAACAAAGTGGGGATGTACTAAAGAACACACGAGAGTCATAAAAAATTCCATCTTTATTTAATTGGAAATTCAATCATTGTTCTTCTTTCTGTTTACTTAAATTTAGTCTTTCGTGACATGGATAAGCAGATTTGCCAAGAGACCCTATGTTTGGCACAAATCCATAACTTAAATTAACAATCTTCAACTCTTTATTTATTTTTTGTTAAAGTGGCCCACATTTCAGATGGAAAAGAGCCAAAATTAGGCTTTCACTGCCACATATACCATTTATTTTTATAATTTTTTCTCCTTTTCATCCTTTTTTTTTTTTTTAGCAACTCTTAATCCTAGATTGTTATACATTACGGAAACGGGCAGTTGTAATAAAATAATATATATGTATACTTTAATAATGTTTGGGTTATGGACCTATTTTTTCAGCATTCTGAACTGGGGCCAGTATAGTACATTAGGATAAATACATGAATACAAATCAATTAAATGCTTCTGTGTGCCTACCGTGTTTTTCTGATTATAAAGTTTAGATGACCTACAAAGACTAAACAGATGCAAGAATAAATTAATAAACAGCAACTCATGCTGCAAGATTTGTATTTTCTTTTTTAATCAGTAATATTTCAGAATAAACATGGTTTTTGTGCTTTTGCTTTTAGCTGTATTTTGTTATGAAGGAACATCATATGAGGTATTTAGGAAAGAACATAATCCCAGTACCTCCTTTCTAAATAAGCATTTCTTGTGATCATTCTCATTTTCTCTGACAACAAGTTTTCATTTTGTAAATCACCATTTGTTGAGTTTTAAGCCAAAACAATAAGTCCTTTGTTGTTTCTCAAAAGAAAAGACAATGCTGAGTGACAGATGCATGTTATGTAATGTTTATGACAGAGCAACTGTATATGAGGTTGAGGAGGTGCGAAGGGTGCGATGCACATTATGCCTCGATAGACTTGGAAGCAACACCAAGGTTGTGTTTATTTGAGTGAGTTAGACAGAGACAGAGAAATAGAAAGTACTTTAGTCTGAAGGACCTAGAGCCTTGGCTAACAGCCAGACGTCTGGATACCCATAAACCCTTGCTGCTGCTGCTAGGCAGAATAGGCTTTTCAAAAAAGCAGTCAAACCTCTGTGACCAGATTTAAATTTTATGTCCCTCCAGATGAAATCTATCTGCAAACTCCAGCATCTAGAGTTTGCCTGGTGAAGCTACACAACCCCAACTTTAAATTCAAGTAATTTTTTTTTATTGCAACTCCTGGACAAAATGTCTCTGCCAACAACACGACTTGCTTTAAAAGAATTTTTCACTTGAGTCAGAGTTAGTCGTTTTACGGTCCATTGACTAGATGTATTACCTTATTTTACCATCGAGAAGCAAATCAGTGCTTTTATCAAGTGGAACCACCTTTTAGAACCTCACTGTTTCAAGCTGATATTCACATTCAATAAAACATCATGTTCCAAGAGCCCACTTGAAGCAAACAGTGACCCATGTTAAGACCAGATTCACAGTTAGAAAAACACTGGTCTACAACCCAGTGAGATGTGGCTGGGTGCCAGCTGCCTACTCACTGCTCCTGTTCTTTACCACAGCTTAGACAAATTGGTCCCTGTGGGATTTCGTGAAGCTTCTTTGTACCTATTGTGACCTAAAATCATGGTGACTTTCCCCTCCCCCAAAATTAAAGCAATTTGCATTTTTTTTAATGCAGGCTATTTTTGCAATATAATCGTAATAATTGGTGTGGATTGCAAGTCAAGGAAAAGAAGGAAAAAACCATATGGGGGCAACATTTGTAGAATTCAAGGGGGAATTTAATTTGTACCCAAACGTTAACTACGTGACACTGAGACATATAAATATATACATTTTTTCCTCTGATAATTAAATACATTTTTGAGATAAAGAGAGACATTTTGCTGATGTGATGTGTTTGCTGATGTTGTGCTTGATAAAAACCTTCCACTGCACAGTCATTAGTCACTGTGGTGTCAGGTGCACGTAATTGAACAATTTCTCTGTCGATTTGATGTGTAAATTTTATAGTTGAACCACCGGTGGGATTCATGTGCATTGGTTGTTTTTGTTACATACCTATGTACACACGGGCTAGCACAAAAGCACACACAGACTAGACCGTCTGTGGTTGACAGACAGCTTGACAGACACTTTGGGATTTTCTAGGCTTCAGGCTTAAGTTTAAGGGAATTGCTCTGCAAGGTGTTGCTTGAGGACGCCAGAAAATCAGTAAGGTTCATACTTTCTTATTGCTTGCATAAAGCACCACCGACCACCAAAGGGCCCTTCAGCAAGGCATACAACTCCTCACAACACTGCAGCGGTGCTACAGCATAGATCTGAACTGTGGTATAGTGGTATCTCAGCGGGTAACTTACACCGAAGATCTTTAATTTATCTTTAGTATAAAATCTCTTTGTCTATCTCTTAATTGGATTTCAGAAAATGTTCTCAGACCTGTGAAAACAAATATTTCCTGAAAACCAACCTTCTCTTTGCTTCTTTTTTCTTCTCTTCAAAAACAAGCAACAGAACAACATTAAACATCTCAGATATACTTTTAAGGGCCAGTGTTTAAAAGTAATGTTTTTTAAAGATTGCTTAAGGCCAAAATAGCTACCCTTGAGTAGACTGTCAGACTATTCCATTGCCAGGGGTCTAAATTAATCTAGCAAATTACATGTCCATAAGTACAACTTACTATCTTCATTAACAGTGTAACACTGTGGTTACAAACAATGACATTAATCATATTGACCTAACAATGTCTTTGTTTGTAGTTTTGATCATGATTTGAGTATTCAAGTATTCAAGTATTCAAAATGATTACAGTAATGTTTATTAAGTGTTATAAACAGTGAAATAAAGAGTAAAAAGGTCCAGCTTGCCTTAGGCCAATCTCTATCACGCCTTCTCTCTCCCACTCACTTCAGATAAGAAGAGTCCCGTTTTATTTATTTATTTTTCTTTACCAAAATTTCCCCAAAATTCAAAATCCTGTTGCCAGGGATGTGTTCATCCATTGTTTCTAGATTTATGCTACAGTGCTTTTTCATAACATACTGTCTACAGTTTGTACAGGAAACTGTGCCAAGGCAGTAATTTACAACAAATCTTCTACCAACACCATTTGCTTGCTCACCATGTTCCCTGCCATTTATCTTTGGCTGTTTTTATTAAAGAAAAATCTTCCACCCCTGGAAAAAATAAATTGTCATTTTCTTTTTAAACGTGTTGCCTTCTTTTTTAAAGATTTCTTCAGTTATCTGCTCCCTGGTTATCCACTACGCTCTTAATCTGTCTTAATCAAACAAATCATTTCCTGTCTGTTCATTTACTGTGTGCTATGTTGTGTCACTGATAGAATAGCGCTCCATTTGACAGTCTTGAAAAATGGTTCAAGGCCCAGAATTACAGATTTAAACAAATACTTTCAGTGCAGGACATGCATCTATTGTACAAGTATGCGGTGTATCTGGTGTTGGCAAGTGAAAGCCAAATACTCTACAGTACTACTTGCTTAAATTAGTACGGTGTGTGATTTCTGTATGTTTTCATAAAAGCCAAAGCCTAAAGACAGGTGAAAAGGTGAGAAATAAAGATATAAATTGCTACTATCCCTCAAAATAGTAGGATTTGTTTTGGGATTTGTTTTTCAAAATAGACTTGTTTCTTTGTTTTTTACTGCACCCATAATATTTAAAGGTTTTCTTAGAGTCTTGCAAATGTCTCCACTAAATGTACCACTTATTAGCTCATATAATACCTACAAAAATTGTGCTGACTACACACATAAGTACAAGATACAATTGAAACCTTGGCTCATCAAAAGCAAGAACCTTATCTGATTTAAGTTGGACCTATCTACCCTTCAAGATCATCGCTACTCTGACTGACCTCTTACTCTTCTGTGTTCCACTTGAACGCCTTTAGGACCGTCAGCATAACTGCAGTGTGTGACGTTGTACACAGGCATAGATAAACTGAGAGTATGATTATGATGCATTGTTCTTATTAACAATACAAATCTCAGCGTTTTGGAAACAGGCCTGTACAAGGTTGACCTAAAATTGGACACGGGACCTTTTGGGTTGTCGTGCTGGAAACTCCTGAGTTTGGAGCCTTGCATTTTAAAATGAGGATAATTGTTATCCACCTTCTCTGTCAGTGGTTTTAATGTTTTGGTCGATTGGTCTAAATCCGACTCTTCTATTTATAATCATGGCTTGTACTTAAGCCATCACTGCTCTGCTTAATCATTTGCTGCATGCCCGCAGTAACTTTACTCATGTGACTCATGTAGCATTTGAAAACCCTATTCCCTGCTTGGTACTTCCTTGTGGGGAGTGACGAGGTCAGAGCATTCATGACAAACATCAATGCTGTATATTTTCCTCATTCGCTTATAATCTATTCCACTTCAACTGGCTGCCTGAAATACAGGGAGCTTCAGAAAGCTGTTTGAACAAACTCTAAAAGCTTAAAAGTTATTGAAATTTTCTGCTTGGTGGACCACTTGTAAGCCAAATTTACCAGAAGAATGCAAGGACATGTGTTGAAACATTCCCTTAAAGTCCTGATTTGAAAGTTTTCTCTATTGAGTTAGTACTCTCATAAATGCTAAGTTTACACACACAATGAGAGCAACTGGGGAGATAACCTAATGTTTTAAAAGATTATTAATGTTTAAAGAGATGTAAACACCAAAGTGATCAATGGATGTGCTGTGTTTTGCTAGTTGGTGCCCGATTTGGGTAGATAGTAAAACATGAGCATAAGATTAAATGTTTTTTGGAGACGGTTGGCTACAACAAAAAAGTAGTAAAATAAAGTGACAATGGGACTACGATGTCAAATAAATAGGGGATAGGAGGCTGTCATCACATAGTCCTTGTTTGGCTTATAGTAGACTGCAGGTGACTGGCAACGCTGTTCTGTTCTTTAACAAAGCAAGTGTCACGACGTGGGGTCCACCGTAGTGTGTTGTGAGGTGGACCCAGGTGCAGATGCAGGCGAGGAGACGGAGTTGCAGGTTTTAACAAAAAGTGAGCCTTTATTTCGGCTGGAAAACAGGAACAGAAAACCAGTTGAGAACAAAACTTTAAACTAAACTTATACCTGGGAAAACTAGGACTGTGACTACTCTGGAACACTATGAAAAACTATGACGAAACTGTGATGGAGCATAACAGACGACTGTGGTGAGTATAACAGACATCCTGACAAAGACTGACAGACAACGCGCAGGCTAAATACACACATGAATGTAATCAGGGAGAGTAGAGACACCAGGGGAAACAGCTGACTAGAATAAAACATGATGACAACACAGGGAGAGTAAAACTAAACACATTAACCCTAGAAACAGGAGACTTCCTCAAAATAAAACAGGAAACATGAGACAGACATGACTACATAAACTTGACAAACGGGGCAGACATGAAACACAGAGGGGATGGAGACTAAAACATAGGGAAAGAAGACACAAAGGGATCTAATAAACAAAACCTAAACTAAGCAACCTTGAAGTTAATATGAAACTAAACAAACCATGAATATCAAAACGCTGGGTCGCATGACCCAGGACCATGACAGCAAGAACTGCAATTCAATCAGACTCATTTGTTTATTTGTTCAGATTTCACTATTTTAACGTTTATAGAAAAGCTTTGAAATATTTCATACGTCTCCATATTTATTTTTGTTCAAGTGCAGCATATTGCCTTTTCTATGTTTTCCCTAAGTACAATGTGGAGGAGCTATCATAATGAAGTAATTTTGTGAATGCGGTAAGACTAATTTCCGATGTGATGGCATGCTTTATTACCACACTACATCCAGTTTAAACACTTATCTTGGAATTAGAAGAATATGTCAACATCAGAGATGCGAACTATATGATAGACTGGTAGACTGGTCGGGCAGATACAGATGGACAGTTAGACAGATGGACGAAGAAGCAGAAAGGCACACAGGCAAAATGAGTGGCTGGTTGACTATAAAGACCAGCTGGCTGGAATCACTGAGTGGCTGTCTGATTACATAAGCTGGTTGACTGGGTGAACAGTTGACTGACTGCATAAACAGTCAAATATTCCAAAAGCAGCTCACTTATTTTCATATAAATGTCAAACAGCTATAGCATCAGTGTGTTTCCCTGATTGAGTAAGAGAGAGCGAGAGAGCTGGACAGGGATATGGAATCATGTTGGTCCATCAGTGCGGTGACAGCTAGACGATTACTGCTCGTTAACGGACTGACCGACTGACTGACTAACATATCTGTGTGCGCACATGTGAATTTACATCTGTCTCCTAGTCAGTCTTCAATTTAAGAACAGAAATCACAGCTCTGTTTTGTCCTTAGTGAAAGTTTGGACAGGGAAAAGGAATAATAATGGTTGTGTCTGAGCATATTCACTACATTACAGTTTGCCTAAAGTTTATATTTTGGACTGTTTGTGATAATTTACAACATCTGATCTGTATTCACCGAATACTGAAATAAGGCTTATACCGCTGCTTTAATCAATTTCCAGTTTATCAATAATCTGTTTTAGTTAAATATAGCTAAAGGTTGATACCACAGCTTGCTCCAAGCCCTTCTCAAGCCTTTGCTGTTTTCATCCCCATAATGTATCCAGTACCTCTTTGATCAGTAAGGAGCCATCCTTTCTCTAAATCGTTGACCAGTGGCAAAAATTAACCTTGGTCCAGAACTAAATGTCCTTGAGAGTTCATATGCCCATGAAATTACAAACTCAGGAGGAAGGCATCCTCCTCATAATTAGTTATAGCCATTTTACTTTGTTCACATCTTATTTGTTGAGTGGTGAAATATTAATGTGAGAATGCAAGTGCTGTCCCTTGTGGGCCACTAAGGTGATTTATTGTAGCCTGTAGCCAGCCGGTTCTCTTTGTGGTTCAGAAAAATAGAAAAGCACTGGAAAATGCAGCACAAGGGTTTTAAAAGTAGACAGTTTCACACTACCAATGAAAACATTTGGGCATGTAGGCACATGATGTGCATTAGCTGACACAGGATCTCCTTACTGTGCCAACACAAATATAAGTATTCAAACAGCTTATAAGAAAGTGGCTTTTTCTGTATAATTTAATTACTTTATAAAATAGTAAGCACAAGTACATTTAGTTTTAGTATAACAAGATAAGCCATCAAAATAGTACAGAACAGATTCATCTAGAATAATGAACTAAAATTATAGCTTATTACTTTTTCTTAAAATTAATCATAGCAATTGCATTATTACGTTAACTTACAGCATCCTCTACTGGATTAAAATAGTTAATTAACTATAGCCACAGGGACTTGAATCCTTAGTCACAGGAAGCACATCAAATCCCAGATAAACCAACAATTAATAAAAGGTATGATGCATAGAGAGGAACAAATAATGGAGGTGTCAGACACTACTGTGGTAAGTTTTTTTTTGCACTTTATACAAAACAGTTTTTTCTTACTTCTCACTTCCTCATTTCTTGTCTTACTACCCTCCTCTTTCTCCTCTCAATATTGTCTTTCCTCTGTTTTCTCTGTTTCCTTCCTTTCTTCCATCTTTCTCTCTCTGGTTGTTGCTTTCTGCATGCTCTCTTCATCTGTTCTTGTCTGTCCTATGTGTCCTTGCTCTGAGGCCGGAGAATTAAAATTATTCATTTTTCACTGTTCTCTGTTTTCACTGTCCTCTCTGTTGCTCAGTAGTTTAACTGAATTACTCTTTTTACTGTCTTTTTTTCTGCGTCCACCTTTTTTTTTTTATCAAAACCTTATTTTCTGGGCGTCTACATTTTTTCCACTTTGTCACTTTCATTTTCTCCTTTGTTGCGTTCCATCCCAAAAATGAATTGGATAAAATGAATACAGAATCCGGACTCATTGTTGTTCTTGCTTTGATTGCATTAGTTAGAGTCCTGTTCCAATGTCTGTCTTTATTTTCCTGTTATTTCTTCTTTTTTTCTCTTTCCCTTTGTTAAAGTTGTTTACTTTTTATGTATTATGAAGAAAGTGTACTGATTTGTGCCCTTGCTATCTAATGCTGCGCTCCACTGCTTATGCAGAACTCTAAATGTCCCACTCTGCTTGCACATTGGCAAAATGTTGTGAGTATGAAATTACATATTGGGTCAATCAAGCAATAATAGAAAAAAATAGAAATGATAAAATGATGGGGTTTTGTGGGGTTATGACACAAATCCTGTTTAACTTATATATGTCTTGTCACCATAGTTAGCCTTAAATTTGTGCAAAAAGCTAGTAAATATTTGATTTACAGTGAATTTTGTGGATGCATTGTGGATCTTGAAATCCATTACGTTGGTTGATAAATAATACTGCAACTAACTGCCTCCAACAGTTTTAGAAGAAAGTCCGGGGCTAAAGACAGAATAAAACTTACTGTCCACAGATGAAGCCACATAGTCACGAAAGTTTCATTCAAGGTTTATGATTCAGATGAAATGCCAAGTTTGCCCAAAGCTCTGATTTTTTCCACAAAGATAAAGTTATTAAAACAAAAACAAAATCAAATTTTACATTGTACAAATTTAAGGTAAAATGTTACCCATATTAGTAGATTGGTGAATGCTGGCATTGCCTGCTATACATAAGCACAAGGTACATATTAGCCTCTTAATATCAAAAGAGGTGCATTAGATGTCAGGAGCAGGATGGCTAGGGAGTAAAATAGTTGAGCTTTTCAGCACTAACAACAAGTGATCCATAGAGACCAGAAATCAAATCATACTTTAATCAAAGTTTGGTGACAAAAATATCCATTTATTTCAGTGGATGGAGTCTTCAGAGTGTGAGAGGCAGAAATTACAATTTTTTTTCTTTAACCTTCTACTGAGTGCACAGTTTTCCCTCTATAGGCATCGTTTTATAACCATTTGGAGAGCAAGTTCTTTGGCACTCATGATTATTAAACCAGGTGCATACGAATTACTGTTTTTCTTTTATAAATAGTTTCTTTAGGGTAGTGCCGAGTGAAATTTCTCACTATTTTTTTCACTATAGCTACACAGAATGCCATCGCTGTGGCAACTAATAGATGCTTAACTGACAGGTGTGAACAACTGACAAAAAGATTCATTAGAAATTGATCACTCTGATTAGAAGATTTGAATTTTTCCTCTCTTTGATTGGTGGATGTGTTTTCACAGCCTGCCTTTCTCAGACAAGTATTTGAATGCAACTATGATACCTGGCCCAAAATAGACCTGCACACATTTTCACTCTGTCCAAACCAATTTTTCCATTTGAGTATGGATATACAGTGCAGGGAAATGTAAACACATTTCTTTTCAGTCAGTCATCTTAAGTCAAGATCAGGACACACTAGCGTTTTAAGGCAAATCATCACAGCTTCAAGTATGTAAGCTGCCATTCACAGTTTAAACCTGCTCTTCTATTCACACACAAACGTGATAGTGGATTTAAAAAAAAACCTTGACAGTGACCAACACAAGGGGACTACATTGTCAAACATCTGGTCACCCTGTCTTGGATTTTCAAAATAAATACACTTATAGGAAATAAGCTGGACTCAAGTGGTAGTTTTTGAGAAAGTCAGTAATTATGAAATGTTTTATAACAATGAAATTTTCAAAATATAAGAGCCCCTAATTAGTTTCTGAATTTCATTTGTTCAAAATAATCTGAATTAATCCATGATTTATATAAGTGTCAAGGACGGTTGTGGGGCAGGCAGGATTTGGACCCAAAGGCAGGACTCAGAAGCAAGGCAGCTTTATTGCTGAATTTAATAGATTGTACAAAATAATGCAGGAGCAGAAACAAGACAACTTCTAGGACAACTTCTACAATCTTCTAGGAGGCAAAACTGTGAGGGAGAACGTGACAAAGAACAGAAGCAAAGTGAGGGTATAAACACAACTTTGGAGATCAGCGCAGAGTGGACACACCTGGGGAAACACAGCTGAGCTGATCCTAACCGATGAGACAAGGGGAGGCAAAACTGAACATAGCACACACGAGACGAGGGGCTATCAAAATAAAACAAAAAAATAATACTGGGATCAGGACTTAGGCTACGTCCACACTTACCTGGGTATTTTTGAAAACAGAATTTTCTACGCGTTTGCACCTTTCGTCCACACGTAAACGGCATTTTTGAT
Organism: Pelvicachromis taeniatus; assembly: GCA_015108175.1. Classification (NCBI taxonomy): domain Eukaryota; kingdom Metazoa; phylum Chordata; class Actinopteri; order Cichliformes; family Cichlidae; genus Pelvicachromis; species Pelvicachromis taeniatus. The sequence continues at coordinate 10,757 of VURO01035149.1, read as the reverse complement.
CACTGAAAACTGAGATTTTTAAAAACTCCGGCCATGGTGGATATTTTCCAAAACTAAATTTTTGTGTTTAACTGTGGACGGGGAAAACGGAGAAAACACAACATCAAAGGTGTGCGTCTTTTTTGACGTCACACTGTGCGCCACGTTATTTTGCGCGGCGCAATGAATTGCTACAATGGCAGACTTAGTAAAATTAACTGTAACATTATTTTGTCTAACTGCATTACAGGCTTACATATACACGCACAGTTACTGTCACAGAAGTGTCACAGTGAACTCTGGACGTAGCTTTTACATTCTACACAGACGCTCTCACAACCCAAAGCCGTCGTTGTTTACTATTTCCCGCGCAGGCTTCTAGACTTCTGATTGGCCAACATTTCTACACGGTTAGGATTATATCACCACCTGTTGCTTTCATGTTCCTGACAGCGTTTTCTTTCGTTTTTGGCGTTTATGTGTGGACGGAGATATTTTTCAAAATGGCACGTGTGAACGGGATTTTCTTTTTTAAACGAAAAATCTCTGTTTTCAAAAATACCCGGGTATGTGTGGATGTAGCCTTAGACCTACTAACATGACAGAACAAAACAGGACACAAAACACAAAGACAGGACACTAAGGGACCAGAACAACAACAACAATTTGCATTTCTTCAGTGTCAGAGAAAAAACAGGCAAATAGGAGCTCATGAAAGGACCTCGTTTCAGCGGCAACCTTTATTTTTTTATTTTTAATGATAACAACAACATAACCATGTACTTACAGCTCCATGTTTCCGATTTTCATAAACATTTGGCTAAAGGTTCGCCTCATTATTAGTTTCCAGAAATGGGCTTGCTGTTTCAATAATTTACTTTTTCCTCTTTTGCAGGTTGTCAGGATTCATGCTGCCCTCCCCTGTAGTCAGCAGTGGATCCATATTGGCCTTGTGGTTTACCACAGATTTTGCTGTGAGTGCACAGGGTTTCAAAGCTGTATATGAAGGTAAGGAAATGTGTCACTGTGTTCATGTGTTTTAGTGATCATTATGATTAACCTGTCGAAGATAACAGTGATAAATTGAAACCTGCAAATTGTTTGCATGGTGCTGAAAATGTATAGTGAATAACTGTAAGATTTTCAAGAGGAAAGAATGCGTGAAAGTCCTCATTGTTATACGGTAGTTACAGGTCCTGTAGCTTGTGCTGGGCTGAGACTTTGATTGTACTAATGGAGCTAAATGTAATGTTCCACACTTTGTTTGCTGTTGTTTTTGTTTAGATGTTTTTCTATTTTATCAGTGATTAATCAAACATCTTATCAGAGATGACCTGGTGTTTTGGATCAGAAAGTAGAGCAGGGGAAATTATTTTTTTTGTTTTGTTGGTATTCTGTTTTTTTTGATGGAGTCAGTCAGGTGTGGCAAGCAAACTCTCAGTTGATCAAGCACTTATAAACATCCAACAAATTTGCGCACGATTAAGGTGAAGCTCCATAGATTAGCTATGCTTTTGATTTATGGGAATAACTGTTCATTTTCATAGTTCTGCATGACCGGACCTGGGCTTGCAGCCCAGAGTTGTTGTTTTGGACATCAGTGGATTAGTTGGAACTACTTAAGTACACCATACATTATCTGTATACAAATGCTATATTCATGCAGTCATCTTTCTTTATTGTTATTTCTACAATAAGAGTTGAATGTTCAGTTTTGATACGTCTCTTATGTGTGTGTGTTTTGTATAACATGTACGACACAAATCCTTAGCCTGACCTTTGGAAGATGTGCATACACACATGGACTGCACACTTAAACACATACACATATTTTCCATTACGTCTGTGTAACAGTTCATCTATGAAGGATGAACTTTAACTGTCAAAGACTAACTCAAGAGACAGGATCTTCACACTGACTGCAGTGTGTGAGTGCATGTTTGCTTCACGTAAATGTTACTCTCTGTGCACATCTTTTTTCTTTGCATTGTGTCTGTGTGGGTTTCTAGATGTGTGTCATTCATGTGTTCATGTATATTGAAAGCAAACCCTTTCTTGCCTTTGTTCCTTTTCCCATCTATGGGGACCCTTAAGTGTGTTTATTGCCTCAGGATTGATTGGTAGTGCATTTTTGTGAGCTTGTGTGTAAATCCAAGCAAGCCATGGCATTTATAAATAGTTTGGGTTGTTCTGTCTATTGTTGGGTTTGTCTGTCATGTGACCTATGTTGATATGCGTACAGTATGTGCAAGCACTAGTACTGAACACATTTTCTTTTCACCCTGTGCATTGCTGCAAAGCCTCATGCTCTGTTCATTCATTTGCGTTCCTCCAGATTTTAGCAATGAAAAAGCAAAGAGATGAAAAAAAAAGCTGTCTGAAAGGGGCCGCTGGCTTGCATTAGGTGTAATAATTTAATTGTTTCACAATTTCACTCTTGTTCGGTTTCCTGACAGCATAAGCAGACAAATATCAAAATGATAATTGTTTTGGGAGGAGCAATGGAAGCAGGACAGAAACAAAAAATGACCACAATAGCAGCAAATCATGCTAACAGTTGTTGAAAAGAAAAAGCAAAGTAAAAATGGGATTTTATAGATATATATATATATATATATATATATATATATATATATATATATATATATATATATATATATATATATATATATATATCTCAGAAAATCTAGAGATTTTGAGTTAAGTGACTTAATTTTGTGAAAGACAGCATCTGCACAACAGCATAACCTGCACAACAGAAAAACAATTCTCAGCTGTCTCATCAAGAACTTCACTTCAAAGCTTGACATAGAAAATGTATATCTCTGCTTCTGTGATCGATTAGGCTAAATCCAAATCCACACTTATATGTAGTTTTAAGATATTTGCAAATATATACGGTGTTAGACAGGCAACTGTTGATAGTTTTCTTCTAATTCATTAAGAAAGTGACTGACTGTTAGACTGACTGGGAGTAATGGTCTTCCTAATCTGAACCCAAGTATTGATTTGGTATTGGACTTCAGGGCTAATCTCAATTTGCCCATAACAAACACCATGTGTTTGAACATGGTAGCAAAACCAGAACATCTAGCAAAAGCTCTATTTGCCGGGGATCTTCAACTCCTAAGCTTCGGCAGCACTCCAAAAAAGGATTGGGAACATTAAGTCTGAGTGGATAATATTTTCCACCTTCATTGTTGCAATGTCATGTCAACAATACCAGAAACAAACATTGGAGGCCAGAGTTGTCACACTGAAGAAGCTGTCCTATCAAGTTTATTTGGCTCGTGGGACCCTACAGACAGCTAATAGGCACCAACAGACAAAGCAGAGCATGACTCTGACAGTGACTGATTGAAAAACATGGGTGTGTGTAGTTGACAGGGGCTGTGAAACAAGACTTTCTGTTGACCTCGAAATGATTCTGACACCCTGTCGGACGACTCTGGAGGTAGAAGCAACTTTCTGCCTACACTCTGTTTGGTTTGGATGAGGCGCTTCTGAATTCAACTGAGGATATAATCAAGGCATACTCAGTAGGGTTATAGATCTCAATCCGACAGACATGCCTTTGGTAGAAAACACAGAGTCTGTGGATGAGGGGATGAAGAGTAGTTAAACAAAAAAAGTCTCTGGTGTCTGCACCCCTTGGAAAGATGACATTCACCTGATTCCCCTTAAGGATGTTGTGGGGCTATCCTGGTTGACAGTCATTTTGCAACATTGTTTGGAAGTTGAGGACAGTGTTCTTGGATTCATGAAAGCCTCTTCATTTAAACTGAATCACACTAGAATAGAATCCATTTTTTTCTATTGCCGTTAACAACCAGTCTGTCTGCTCCTGTCTCTGCTCACATAGCCAATTCAGTTAACAAATCTTCTCTCAGTTCTATCCTTTTATTAAAGGAGACCAAATTGAACTATAAGTCTGAGCACATAACTTACTGATAAGACCCCAGTCACCTAAGAGAGGGATAGATAGAGCGAGAAGAGAAACAAGGGGGTGGGGGGGCGGGGGGTTCAAATATAGCTATAAGTTGTGAAAAAGCAAACCTTACTGATAAAAAGCAGGTTTGCATACCGGCTCTGCAAGGCACGATATTCATCAATTAATTTCCCCTGAAGCAGAAAGAGAAGGAGGGGAAATAAAAATGCAGAGAAAGACGTAAACACAGAATTCGAAAGAGAAAGAGTGGTCTTGAGATTGATAACCAGGAAGATGAGGGAAGAGTGGATAAACAGAAGGGTGGTATTCATATCTGTCTATATTTCTCATTTGTTGACTTCACGACACAACATAATATCAGAAGACCAACATCAAAAATGAGATCACGATCACTGTCGCGTTAAAAAAAAAAAAAGAACACACGACTGGAAGAAGGAAAAAAATGAGAAGTGCTTCACTCATCTTTTATTAACAGTCATGATGCTATGATGGCGTTTGGGGGGTCCTGAATTTAGAATTTTTGTCACATGCAATTCTCCCCTCTCCCTCGCCATCACCTCCATCTGTTTCCCCTAGAAAATAGCAGTCATAAACTCATTTGAAATGTTTATGTGCTCTTACAGCTGCTTCATCAGGAGTTCGACCTATAGCCTCAGATATGGAAACTATATGGATTTTGACGTGTGTGTCCAATAGCAATCTCTTTTCACACTTCTACTTATTTTTGATTTCTTGGTGCACATTCCTGTTTGAGCTGGGTGCAAAATGCTGAAAGTTATAAATAGTTAAACTTTTAGTAAAAGGCTGCCTCGCCTCATATAAGTTCGCAATTGTCACTTAGCAACAAGGAGCACTACCAGCACTTCCCTTGAGCATTTGTTAAGTGCTGCTACCTGTAAGAAGAAACCCAGTGGATAGAAAGCCTTACTTTTGCGTTCACAAAGTAAATGAACTGTTTGTTGTTGTTTTCTGTTGTGAGTGCAGCTGAAATGCTTTTTTTCTGACCCAAATGATATTCCAATCTATTTCTTTTGTTTTAAAACAATATCATAGAAATTCAAAGCGATGACAGACCTTTAGTTTTTCTTATCAAATACATTAACATGTAAACGGTTTAGCATGACCTCATTGCAATGGTGCTCTCAAGGGGCAGCAGAATAATGCAATACAGTGCACTCCAAAAACTGCTCAGAAAGAGCCCAAGGCAGTGACTTATCCTCCAAACAACTCTCACTCCAATTTGATCGATGATTTGCAACAAGCCCGATTCCCACTTTATGTCCACAGGTCCGAAATAAGTAAATGCTTAGTTTTCTGGACAATCTTTTCCTAAAAAGATTATTTAACCATTAAGATAAAACAGAAAAATCCTGTTCAGTCTTAACGTTGTACATTATACCACTTTACACTAACACGTACAAACATGCGCACACTCACAAAGAAAGAGGCAGAGTGTACTTTTTTCCCTTTGTATTCCCTAAGCTAGCTGCAGAGTTTCTCCTCCTGTTGAGGTACTTCTGTGAAGAAAAAAAATGACCTGGAAACTTTTAAAAGGGGCTTTGCACATTAAAGACTCACGCACACACACACACGCGCGCACTCCCCTATGGCATCACTAGGCATAGGCATCACTTTAGTAAAGCAATCGAGTGAAGACAAGAATGTGTGAATACGGATTAGGGAAGTAAAAGAGGACTGCCTGATTGTGTGTGTACATTTTTCAGGTACATGTGTTACTGCTGGTCATGAGTATTGTTTTGTTGCTGTTGTTGTTGTGGTAATATCCACCGTGTCATTAGCTGTATGTTATTATGAGGTGTCACTTTTTCACTGCATTACAACATGTAATGTGTGTGTACCCACGCGTGAATATGTGTGTATCTGTAAAATTGAAGGAAGTTCATCCCCCTTGGTGTTGGCATTTCCTCTCTCTCTCTCTCTGTCTCTGTCTGTCTGTCTGTCTGTCTGTCTGTCTGTCTGTCTGTCTGTCTGTCTGTCTGTCTGTCTGTCTGTCTGTCTGTGGTGTAGACTGGTGTAGAATCCATTAGGAACACTTCTAGGAGCTTCCAAATCTTGCTGACTTGATGCAAGGCTTTGCACAGACTGTGGCAAGAGCCCTGTAGCCACCATCCATTGGACGAGATGCAAAAAGATCGCAGCCTCCTGCTTAGGGAATTTGTGTCCTTACTCATGATGTTACACATAAGAAAGATTTATTCATCTAGAGTTTTTCCGATGCCTCTAGCCAGATAGTTTTCATAGTGGAGCCTTTATTTCACACAGTTTCGCCGTACTAAATCTCAGAGGGTTGCAAATAGCCATTGCTGAAAATTGCACTATTGTAGAAGGAGTTGTGGCATAATATGAATACAAAATACGGTGTGTTGGCAGACAAAAATATTATTTAGAGGACTGGTCTTCAAATCTAAATTTTATGGATTGTTGCTTATAATGAAGGCATATGAGCCTCTATGTTTATCTTAAATATGTGTTTTGCAGCTTAACAGTAATTTCACCATACATTCAGTTATTCAACAATAATTCAGTCACACTGTTTACCTCAACAGCCAAATAACTTATTTTATTTTTTGAAATTGGGTATGGAGTTATTTGTTTTTTCTACTTACTTCTGTCCACAGAATCGCTGATCCTTTTAACAGGAGGGTTTAGTAAGACTCAAAGTGCTCCTGCTGTTTGCATTAAAGTTAGTAACACTGAAAATGTACTGGACAAAAAATAATGGGCTTCATGGGGATTTAACTGATTCATTGATTTTATAATATTTCCCTCCAGCTATTGTTGTAGTCAGAGAAAGTTTGCCTCTATAGAGACATTAGAAAGAGAACTCAATCATTACAGATGCCATTAATAAGTTCAAATAGTATAGTTATTTTATTGAACAAACCTCCTGTGGAGAAAATTGTGATTACAGCTTGCAAATAAAAAAACAAAATACTTGGAACATTAAAAACATAGGTACAGCCCTACTCTTTGTTAGGTAGGAATTGATGTGAACTGTTACGGTTCATGAAATCATAGTGTCGCTCTCTAATGAGATGAATGAGTGAGGAAAAAAAGAAACACAACTACATTATTCTCAGAGATCCAAAGAGCCTGTTCCATCTCATGTAACACTTTTACATCTATTTTATACCATCCTTTATTTTCAGCTTACCACCAATCTACTGGATCCAGCTGGATCTTCAGCGATTACCACACACACCAGTGATTCCTAAAAATATCACTCATCATACTTGCCATTATGCTGTGGAGGCTGTTTGGATAATTCAGTCAGCACTATTTCTTCTAAACACTCTCTACCTGCTGAGATAAACTGACTGTGTTCTGTATTTAGCATTTATAGATTCCCGATAATAACTGTTTTCACTAGATTCTAGAATTATTGGCGAAGGAAATAGAAACTCAGGCGATTTGAATGAATGTTAAATTCTAAACAAGCCTTAGTCATTCCAAAGGAACATGAATTCATTAAGGTTCCTTTTTGATGAACTCACTGAGGAAAGCGGTTGAATACATAACAATGTAACTGTATAAAATATTGGCAGCATGAAATGGAGATTACTGAGACTCAATTGATGTTTATGTGACTATCCCTTAGTAAGATGTTATGAAGTACAGCTCCTCCACCCCCCACCCCCGAACATATGTCTTCATATATTGAATGGCAGCAGCCAACTAAGTAACTAAAAGTTATTCATAAAAAAAAATCCTCAAATGTCACTTCCTTCCATTCTGAATAATGATTTATTTAGGCGTGAAATCAGTGATTATATTACGACTGACATTTGCTGCATTTCTCTGTTACCAATGCCTATTTTTTCCTTCATATCGACCTGTTATCCCTTGCTCCTATCAGTATCTGTGTGCCCTTCATTGAGAATAATAGGGTTGCGAGTTTCGTCTAAGCCAATGGATTCAGCAGGGAAGCTTCTTAGAGCAAACACAGCAAATCATTAAAGGAAGGAAAGACTACTGGTGGATTTGTCAACTTGGACAGTTAGGTGCAGCTACACATTTGTGTATTTGTGTGCTCAGAAGAGGTGAAGAGAGTGAAAGAGTGGGAGAGAGAAAGAGAGACGCAGTCCGATACACCATTAACCCATATTGACTGAAACACCATAGGAAGCTCTTCACTGTGGGAGTGGTTCATATAACGCTGTTGGTACTGACGCCAGCTTTAGTCTGCGACATCGATCGAAGCAGCAATGTCAACTGTCCTGCTGTGTGTGTGTGTGTGTGTGGCCACGGTGGTGTAACGCAGAAGTTTTCGTGAGTAATAACACCGTCATCAAATCATGTTGTCAGAGCCAAGAACCCCTGTCTCACACACTCCCCCCCCCCCCCCCCCCCCCCCCCCCCCCCCCCCCACACACACACACACACACACACACTTTTAGTGAGTGTTGTGATTGTGTAAATCAACTTACCACAACATATTTGAGTCAATATAACATTGCTTGAACTTAGCACCCTTTATCTGGCGTGTATGTACTGGTTTTATTTGATGTTTTATTGAGCTTATCTTGAGCTGTTAAAAATGTCAGACCACACTCACAGTATGTTATATGTACGTTTAGATTTGAAACCTCTGCACAAAAATTCACTGTCGGTAAGCTGAGTTCAGTTCCACTGACAAATGCTTCAGTCACAATCCCTAAACTTGTCTCTCAACTACCAATCTGTACACTTTATGTTTTTGCATGCGGGTAAGCCTTTCAATTAAAGCGTGTTTTCTGCAAATATTCAGCCGGTGCCCAAACCTAATGTCTAAGGCTGTGGTCACTTATATTTAGGTTGCTGGGGGAAAATGACTATTCTTCAACTGATTGCAAGAGGTTGCTGGGAGTCGCCATGAAATTGTTTACTAAGGTCCCAGTCACTCAGGCTTGGGGATCAGCCACTAACCTCCTGGTAACCACTGGTTGCTATGGAACAATTTGCATTCCTGACTTGGCTGGTTAGCAGACAGGGGTTTTATGGCAGGTTGCTGTCACTAGGTAAAACTGGTTTAAAAGAGATATACAATCCTACACCTTGTGATTGCTTTGATAGCTGGCAGATTGCTGCAGTTGCCTGGAATTTGTATAGAAAACAACAACTTGCCTTCAGACACTCACCAGCTGTTTACTAAGCAGTAGGAAAACTGTGTGGACTGGGTTGGAGAAGAGACCATTCACATTTTGAAACGTGCTTATTTCAGTGGTAAGGCAGAGCTTTTACTTGGAAGACAAATATTCTCTGTTTCCAATTTCAAAGGAGAAATTGGAGGTGAAATTATTATTAAGCAAGTGAGGAATGGTCATGCAAGCAACTAACTCTATTGTGTTTGTCAACTGATTTTATTTGGAAATCACTTTATTAGCCAAATTAAAATTTCACCAAATGACCCTTATGTTGTTGTTTTCCCTGGTAATATTTATTTGGAAACACTACTTTATAATGTAGCTTGAAATTGTACATTTCTCTGCAGAAATTAGATTTACTTAATAAATTCCACCATATGAAAACTTTTTGTAAACGAATATTTTTCGTTTATGTCTTTCTTGTGTGGAAGTTATGTGTCAGAGAAGAAACCAATGTTTTGGTCTTATTACCAGAAAAGGGTACTGGAGGGCTTTCGCCTAAAAGGTGCTGAAATTGGTTCATTCTTGTTTTCAGGCTTAAAGGACTCGATCCATCAAATGCTATTGTGTTCAAATTAAGGTACTGTTTTTCATTCCTGGCCAGTTCGGGTTTGAAGCAGGTGCAATGATTCGGCATGGCATTTTTTCAGTCTAGTAGCACCACTGGTGCCATTGTAAACCAAGCCATAATACTGGGGGTTGTCCCACTTAGACTGATGTGATGCCTGGCATTAAACACATTATTAATTAATGCAGATTATGTGAGGCCACAGCTGCTTTAGTGCTCTTGATTTTCTTGCTAAATATTCTATTACAAAGGATGTTTTCAAAGTCACACACATACTGTAATAACATTTGACATTTAAACTGGCCAAAACACAATTTGAGCATTGCTTACCCTTACTTACTGACCTCATACTTAATGCTGCCTTCACTGAACTTTACACATTTGGAGATTTATAAAGTATGCGATTCATAATAACATGACTTAAGGCCCCCCATGTTTAGATTTTCTTATCTCATGTTCCACCAGTTACAATTCAGTGCAATTCCAACGCTCTGTAATAGCCTAATGTGAATTGAGGGGCAGAGATAAAAGGTTTCTTTAGCATTTTCATATCTGTTCGCCCCTTTTTATCCTCTCTGTTTCTCTCTCTGATGATAAGCGGAGCTTATAACATCTGTGTTAAAATCTGTGAGACAGAAAGTGCTCGCTTACTGTCATTTTAGCTCCGCTCTCAGTCGTGCTTTCAATTCCTCTCTGGCTTCCACTGTCTGAGTTTCTAACTCTGGCTCTGTCTCACACCTTAAATCTTCAACACATCAGTGCCATCCAAAGGAAAATGGGAAGATTATAATCAAATTCTGGTTGTGGCTTTTAAAATTGTTCCAGTGAACATCTATATAACATTTGGATCACTTGGTTGTCCCTCTCCTACACAAATGGACTCTTTGTCAGATTTATGTTTTTCAAAGTTTCCATTAAGACATAACAGAAATAAACAAGAGATATGTTGTTGGTTGTTACGATAAAAAAGGTCAGTTAAATATATAATATAGGAGACACACACAGTGATATTTGAGAAGTGAAATGAAGTTTATTGGATTTACAGAAAGTGTGCAATAATTATTTAAACAAAATTAGGCAGGTGCATAAATCTGGGCACCACAAAAAAGAAATGAAA
>VURO01035148.1:0-15155 GCA_015108175.1 Pelvicachromis taeniatus | reverse complement strand
ACGGCTGCTGTTTAGCAGTTTGACGGAGAAGCTGCTGCGCTGCATAAAGGAGGCGGTACACTTTTAAAAATCCCCTCTGGAGCTCGGGCGGGGCGTCTGTCTCTGCTCGTCCTTTTGTTCCCGAGAGCGCCTCAGATGTACCTGTGTCCCCCCCGGGGCTCCAGGCAGCACCTTGTCACCACAAACACTTTTCTTTTATTGCTGAACTTAAGCTGTTGTCGAGTTGGATTCTCCCCCCCGTGTACACGCTCTCCCCCCCGTTCCAACACGCTTACAGACAATAGCGGCACTCACACATTTGATCCAACCAGCCTTTTATTGGCCTAAACTGATTTTTCTTTGATCTGTTCTTTCACAGAGGAATTACTGCCCACCCAATTCAGAGCCTTAACGGATTATTGTGGTTTATCACAACTTAGCTCTTATTTTTGGGTGAAAAAATGTGCTATACCAATGAACACAAACCCAGCCTCACGTGAGGGGGGGGTCGCTGGCTGGAGTAATCAAGCACAGTGTAGTCAGTGTTTTATTGAACTCTTCTGCTCTGTTTTGTGAGCTTTTTCTGTTTGCTGGTGTTTTCTTCAGTTGCATTTGACCTCCCAGGGCCACCGTAGTTAAGTATTTAAAGAAGCCATAAATTAACAGAGAAAGCAGATTTATCTCAAACCTCTTCTTGCTCCCAGAGAAAGCCCCCTCCCCCTCGGTGGCCATTTGAAAGAATGCAGATTTGACGTACTTTTGCATTGGCTTCACTATTCAGATCGGGTGGGTTGTCATCTTTTATATACAGTCTGTGGCCAAACATTGAGATACTTCTGAAAAACACCAGAATACGATTGAAGTTATGATGGAAATAGAGTTGTCCTTTAAGTACGCACCTGATCTCCATCCATCAGGGGGAGTCGGGCCGACGTTCTTGGCACATGCATCAAATCTGTCTTTACACACCCAGTGCGGTAAACCGTCTCCATCGTTAATCTTCCTGAACGTCGCATGTCTTTCGGCTGGCCGAACATTTGGATGGACAGAGCGTTTCGGGCCGCGTGCGGCTCATAGAGGTGTAATGGGAGGGAAAATCTGTAGCCCACTCATGTGCAGAGCCGTTCATTAGCAGTGGCAGCAGACGGGGGCCGGGGGCCGGCCAGCCGCTGGTTGTTTTTCCACTTGGTTTATTTATTTGGCACACGGAGGAGCTGCAGAGGCTGCTGCTGCTGGCGAGGTGTTTAAAGTGAGAGCAGGTCCGAAACACAAACGTTTCCTCGGGAACACCCAACAGCCTCGGCGAATGGAGAGCTGCAGGAAAACTCTCTCCTCCTACACCTTATCTTTCCTCCTACGTCACGCTCCTTTCCTCGTCTACTTCTCCTCATCTCCTCTGCTTGTCTCCTTCCTTGTCTCATTCTCTCCGCTCACCTTTCTCACTTGCCCTCTTTTCTTCTTCCAGTACTTCCTACCCTCATCCATCACTTCATTTTCTCCCTCCTGATTTCTTCTCCTCATCTCCCCTGCGTGTCTTCTTCATGTTTCATTTCCTTGTCTCCACTCGTTTCTTCCTCTGCTTCCTCATTCTGTTCCCATTTCCTTCTTCTCTCTGCTTTCCTTTTCCTCCATCTTTTCTCATTCTGTTTTAACCTGTTGGCCTCATTCCCATGTTTCCTTATCCCTTCCTTCCTTTCCCTTCTTGTCCTTATCCTTCCTCATGCCTTTCTCCCACTCTCTCTTTGTCTTCTTTTCCATTATCACTTCTTTTTGTTTCCTTCCTTATCTCTTTTTCATCCCTTTTCTTTCGGTTTCTCCCCTCTTTCCTGCCCTTGCCCTTCTTTTTGTTTCCTCTCCTTTGTACTTCTCATCTATCCTTTTTTCTTGTTCCCTTCTCCTCTTTCCTTGCCTTTTGCTTGTCTTTCTTCCACTTCTTTCCTCATCAAATGTTTCCTACTTTTATTTCCATTTCTCTCGTCTCTCCTTGCTCTTTATTCTCATCTCCTTTTTTAGCTCCTCTTCCTGTTTCCTCTTCTCTTCCTGTCTTCTTCCTCCCTGTCCTTCTTGTCTGATGCCATTGTTTCCTCATGTCATAATCTCACTCCTCCTTTCCCTGTCACCCCTTGTTTTCTCTCCTCGTCTCCTTTTCATCCTCCTTCCACTCCCGTTTCCTCGCTGCCTGTCCCTGTTGTCTCATGTCCTTGTCCTCTTTCCTCTCCTCCTCCTCTTCCTCCTGTCACTGCGTCACACACAGAGGAGGAAGAAGAGCTGAATAAGGGCAGATTTTCTGTCCCTCGCCTCTGACAGCAGCAGCCCTGTGATCATTTCTGCCCGTCTGCAGCTCAGCGACAGTTTCGCACGCGTCTCTCTCGTCTACCCACGAGCACGAGGGCTGTCACGGCGATGCACCAAAACCTGACGTCCCCGGCGGCCAATCACATCGAAGCGGAAAGCAGTGGTAGCACAGGAGGGGGACAGGGAGGGGGAAGGGGCGGAGATCATAAATCCTAGATGATTGAACAGAAACTTGAAATACATTTGTCTGTTTGTAAAATTTTTGATTTTTGTCTTTTTTTCTTTTTCCCTTCCCTTTCACCGCTTCTCGTTTCCATGCTAATTTTTCTTCCTTTGCTCCTGAATCTTCCCTCTCTGCTTGCTTTTTTGGGGCAGTGCTGAGCTTTTGTCGCCGCTACAGCAGAAACGGCGCTCATTGATCTGGGCGACCATCATCATCATCACCACCACCACCACCACATCACCATCAGTTTCGCTGACGTTTTCCCCTCGCTGCTTTTTGGCACATCATTCTGGTCCGTGAGCCAGTCTCCTTCCGTTCTCCTCTCTCTCCCTTGCTTTGCCTTTTTTTTTTTTCATTCTCTGTCTGCTTCTCAGGTCTCTCAGGCCTCAGCTGGACTAATAACGTGAGGAGCGAGTGCTCGGATCATTCTGGTTTTGGACTCCTAATTCCTAGCTCAGACCTCGAAGGTGTGAGATTCTGTCATTAGCATAATTTGTCTGACTCTCTCGGCTGCTGCAGAGGTCGTTTTCACATTAAGGAGCCAAATTAAAACGATAAAAATTCATTCTGCACATTTGGAGGTTTTTTTCATCGGCACCAGACCTGCGTCGTGAAGCAGTGTGAGGATTTCGCCTCTCACGTGTATGTCGCAAAGCCATCTTTCCCCATAACTAACAGCTAAACACAATACCTGTGTCCCAGCTTCGCACCGGCTCAGTTACGCACAAAAATAACTTTTGCACTCATTACAGAAACGCTGCTTTGGGGGATTTCTGAACAAGAATATACACACAAAGCTAAATAAGGAGAAACACGTCATTCCACAACGTCTGGGGCTCAAACTGCCTGAATATTATATATAAGTCTGCAAAAATAACAGAAGTTACAGTCTTTGCTAATTTAACCGTATTTTAAACGTGCGTCTTGCTCACTGAGTACTTTGCTGACTTTGGCGAGCTGTGGCTGTTTTTTTATATCACAGTACTGCAGAGCCGCAGAGGTCAGCATGGCTGTGATCGGTCTTCCTTTCCACTTTGTTGCCATCTGCTGTATGGCTCAGGTTGGTCAACTCAACAGGAAACAGGAAGTGTGACGATAATGAGAATTATAAAGCGCAGCGATGCGGTGGTTAGCGTTGTTGCCTCATAACAAGAAGGTTGGGTGTTCAAATAAACCATTTAGAAAGGAAAAAAAAAAGAAGAGATCATTAAAACCTAAAATTTGTCATTTTGCCCAAATTTACATGATAAGCAGTAATGTGGCAACAGAACCATAAACATGTGACCAACAGTTAGCTACAAACTGATGCAAACCAAAATTTTACTACTTTTTTTTACTTTTATTAGTTAGCTAGTCATGCACATCGAGATTAATCCCTCTAACCACGCCCCAACTTTTCTAAGTCACGCCCCCACTGACTTTAGTCACGCCCATTAGTAAAATAAACAATGTGAAATATTTACATCCAACTAAAAATTCCTCTCAGTGTGATGAAAGCATGTCAACACGTAGCATTTGTCTGCAAAATGTCAATTCTGCTCAATAACAGCAAAAAGAGGATAAAATGACGATCACTACAAAAATAAACCGTCTCCTCCTCGCAGGTGTGTGAAACTGGGACACAGCACATCGTGTTACCTTTACCTTTTGTCTGCAACACGCATGTTGTCAGAGTTGAACCCGTTCCCAAATCAGTCTGTTATAAAAGTTTTAATGAAGGTGACAAGCCGAGTTTGGATTAATGCGCAGAGATGCAGAGAGCTGAGACGAAAGGTTTCATGTAAACCGAATCTAAAGTGACAAGATAAATAATCCTGCACGCGCCCGGCGCTCGGCTCGGTGTGTGACATCCTGCTGGAGGGAAATCTGACACCGAGTGTGTATTTATACCCGCGGCACACAGTAAATTACAGGCAGTCGTTTTAGTATACATTTATGGAATGTATTAGTAGTGTCAGAAATAGCATTCAAAGCTAGCACGCACTTAAAGTATAACCTAAACCACTGCAGATATATTGTATGTCTATTAACAATCATGTAGTTTAAGTTTGGGAGAGAAGATGTAAAAAAGAAAAAAAAAGTGTCATCTATGTTTTATATAATCAAGCTTTTTTTGTATTTTTATACTTGACGAAGAGGATTCATACGCACGTTTAACACATGTATTCTGTAAATTTTTATTTTTCTGCGTTAAAAGATTTCTTTATTTTTTCTGCTAACCATGAAACAAACCATTAACACATTTTACGGTAGAGACCAGGAGGGGCTCCGGATGCTCGCGGCGGGCAGGAACATGTATAGAAAGCACATAAAACAATCACCTCTCTGATAGGATGCCCCCCATTTTGTAGCTGTTTTCCTCTATTATAACCAATAGTGTGCGTACACTACACAGATTATACGATTTCAACTGTTTATCGATGGTTTCTTGATGAATGTGTGATTGTTCAATCCATTTGTGGGTGTTCAAATCATGTATATAAACCCAGATAATATATAACAAAATGGATTTTATGTGAAATTTTTATAGAAGGAATTCAAAAAAAAAAAAAAGGGAAAAAAAACTCTCCAAAATGGCATGCATACTGTATACATTCCTGGAAATCTGCACGCTGGGTCCACAGAGGTCTCATTTTCTTGTCAAAAATTCTGTGTATACTTGTGAGTGTATGATAGAGTAACACAAAAATTGTACAGTTACATAGATTTTTGTATTATGTTCGAAATGGCAAGGTAAAAGCCCCAAGGAAAAAAAAAAAAGAAAACTAAAAACACGACTATTATACCTTCAGAGAAATGAACGATATTGTATATCAACTAAATGATGAGTGGTGCTTGCTGTGTGGGGTAAGTGTTGTTTGTGAATCGTGAAGAAGAATGATAAACTACTACAAAGTCAGTATAACTAAAGACCAACTTAACAGTGCAAAAACACCGCGCAACTTTGTGTGTGGAAGCTCAAAGTTGCTGCTTCGTGTGAGAAAAACCAACCGAATGAAAACAAAAAAAAAGGTTGCTGCTTTTGTACATTCCTGTTGTGTTTTTGTGACAATAAAGGTGACCCTCTTATACACGACGAGTGTCGGCGCCTCGTTTGTTTGACTCGGGCGGCTCATCCTTAATGAATGATAAATGTGTTATCGTGTAACGTGAAGAGGAAGCGCTTTAATCGTGTTGATTCTGGAGCCTTCCCTCTGGACAAATGAAGGTCTCAGATTAGTTTAAACACTTAACCAAATATGCGCTCGGTTAAACCTGAGCTGTGGTGCGATGAGGTCGGGCCAGCTTTCATTTAGATGAGATGAAAGTTTAATGAATTCTGAAGGGAAGCCAAGCGTAGGGAAGAAGATGAACAAAGAGAAGGTGTAAGCCTCTGAACATGCTGGCATTTATGTAGCTGGAGTCATGTGAAGGTGCTTTACTAGTAAAGAATTAGAAAAACCATGAAAATCTTATTTAAGTCACAATTTCATTTAAAAAAAAAAAAGGCAAACTTTCATATCTTGTACAAAGCCCTTTTTTTGCTTTCATTTTGATGATTATGGTTTATAGGTCAGGAAAATCTATGTGACAAATTATTAGAAAGACCAATCAAAAAAGGTTATGTAACGCAGAAATGTCCAACTTATGAAGAGCATGTTTGTATTTTTGGATTTGCTGTTTCTAATCTTCCTCCTGATAAGATCCCACAGATTGTGTATGAGGTCCAGTCTGACAACATAGTCGGCAAACCATTCGTTAGTAGTTCGACAATGTAGGGAGGTGCAAAGTCCTGCCAGACAAGTTATCAGCAAACGGAAGCCCAAAGTGCTCTAAAATGTCCTGCTAGACACAGTGTTGACTTTGGACTTGATAAAACAAAGTGGACCGGCCCGCACCAGCGGACGACAGGTGCTGCCGGCCCGCACCAGCGGATGACAGGTGCTGCCGGCCCGCACCAGCGGATGACAGGCGCTGGTGCAGACCGGCCCGTACCAGCGGATGACAGGCGCTGGCGCGGACCGGCCCGCACCAGCGGATGACAGACGCTGCCGGCCCGTACCAGCGGATGGCAGTCGCTGGCGCGGACCGGCCCGTACCAGCGCCAGCGACCGGCCTGTACCAGCGGATGGCAGTCGCTGGCGCGGACCGGCCCGCACCAGCGGATGACAGATGGTCCTTAAACATCACAGATTGTGGAACATTTACACTGGACTTCACGCACCTTGGATTCAGTGTGTCTCCGCTCTTCCTCCAGACTCTAAATTGGAATAAAATGAAAAATGTACCTTCGTCTGAAGAGGACTGTTTCCCCACTCATGCCGTCTCTGGTTCAGGAGTGGTTTGATATCAGTAACGTGGGACAGTGTGGTGGCTCCTGATGCTCTAACACGAGCCTCAGTCAGCTGCTTGTGAAGCTCTCCTGAGATCTTGACTCAGCTTTTCTTTAGAGCCCTACCACTTTTTTGGTCATCCCCAATTTTCCATTAATACGCTTGAGTACTGTCTTAAAGCACGTGTGGCAGGCAAGATAAGGACTCAAATGCAGGACTCCGGAGAGAGAATGTGAAGCTTTAATGCTGAAGACTTTCCAAAATACTAAAATTGGGCAGGGCTGGAGCAAGAAATATAAAACTAAGAGTCTAGGGAAATCGACAGAACAAAGGAGCACACAGCATTGAGGGAGGATGTGACAAAGGACAATAAAAGACCCAGAGAATAAATACACACCAGGTAAAGACAGGAGCGGAAACAGCAGGGAGCACAGCTGGATCAAATCAGAGATAACAAGGAGCGGGAGGTAAAACTAGATAGAAATCACAAGAGACCATCAAAATAAAACTGGAAATAACTAACACCAAGACACAGACTCCAACATCTGAAAGTGACAGAAACATAAGACAGACAAGACGAACAGAACAGGATCACAAAAGGGAACCACCCAACCACATTTAGCTTAGAGCAAACAGGGGACTACAGACACAGAACCAAACGAGTACAAGACAAAATACAGAGACCTCTGGAAGATCAAATAAATCAAAGGAAAGCGAAGCACATTAACACTGATGCTACAAAACGAGAAAAGCTTAGACACAGATGCTCTTTAAAACGACAGGCATCACAAATCCACAGAGAAATCTGAAGCCCTGCGTCCGAGACCCAGTGGCCAAGACGAATACAATGAAAAACGTTATTTTCTTGTACTTTAGTATCTATTACGAACTTTGCCTTCCATGTTACACCAATTAAAAAGCCTCAAAGTACAGTCACACCTACTCTGGTAACAAACATTCAAAGTAAAACAGAAATCAAATGTGATGAAAAAATGCAAAACTGGGTCAACAATTTGCACCATTACAGTGTTGTGCACGTCCCTTTTTGCTGCCAGAAGAGGCCGGACCTGTCGAGTCCTGGACTCCGTTAGACCCCTGAAGGCGCGCTGGGGTGTCAGCACCAAGACGTTGGCACCAGATCCTTTAAGTCCCGTAAGGCGAAAGGCGGGGCTCCGTGTCGGACTTGTTTATCGAGCACATCCAACAGATGCCTGATTGGATTGTGACCGATCGTGCATTTAAAGTCACACGAATGCACTTTAAACACATTTTTGTTAGTATTAACACTTTTTTTGTTTGAGTTTTTTTTTTAATGCTGGGACTCAGAGTCAGCCGTTGTTTTCACTTTGAATGCTTTCACTTGCTTTCACTTTCTTGCTTCAGCATACTGAACAGACTACATTTCAAAATCAAGCCCTTGTCAAACGTTTCCTATCTGTTGTGATTTAATGATATAGACCTGGCACACAGTTTCACTGCAACAGCCCTTCCCTCTTACTCCGATCCTTGACTTCCTGATTCCTGCTCTGAACTAAGCCCAGCCTCAGATTGTCTTAAACCAACTTCTGTGAAAGTGCAGTCTGCTTTGAGAAGAAGCAAAAGCATCGAAACAGCAGTGAGTACGGATGGGCGGCAAAGCGCTGGACTGAATGTAAGTCATCATGACTCTAATGGTAACCTGTGAGAATGTGTTTTGTTTGAAATTGTTGACACGGGGGTCAGGTTTTTTTTGTTTTTGACATTATTATTATGCATTATGCATAAGTAATTTATGCCATGTATGATAAAATACACTAGAGGACATGCATATGCACATAACATGCTGTGGCAACGTAATGTGCAGTGTTATGGTGTTACTCATGACCTGATAATTGTCTCATTACGTCCACCAGAAAAACATTTTTATTTTTTAATAAATGCAAGTAGTAAAATGTTTTCCACTATTTTTATCTGTTTTACTGTTAACATGTCAGACAACCTTCAACCTTCCTATCAAATGACACACGTTTCATCGCGCTGTCAGGCATTCACACGTTCACAGGCTGGCAGCAGATGCTTAGACA
This sequence comes from Pelvicachromis taeniatus, assembly GCA_015108175.1. NCBI lineage: Eukaryota > Metazoa > Chordata > Actinopteri > Cichliformes > Cichlidae > Pelvicachromis > Pelvicachromis taeniatus. The sequence goes on along the minus strand of VURO01035148.1, from coordinate 6,282 downwards.
GTCTTGCCACCTCCTGGTGCAGCTCAATCAGGTGAGTGCGTGTATTTGAATATGAAACGTGTCATTTATTAATTCTGCCCAGAGTTGGGTCATCCCTTAACTCCGCTAGCTAACTTTTTAAAAAGCTGGTGTGGGTTCAATAGAAATGGAGTTTAGAAAATGTGGACGAGTTTCACATCCTTTTATTTTTCTTTGCAGGGAGAAAAACATTAACATCGGCCACATCAAGGACAAGAACGTGATTTATTTATCTTCTTCTGAACAGCGGTTGACTTTTTTTTAAGCTTGAGGTGGATTTTTGTGCAGCGCAAACATAAAAATGGAAATGTTTTGGGCCGCATTGGGATTCACAGCTTCAATCGACTTGGATGAAAATGCCAAAGCACGTTTGGAGACATTCAGGAGGCTGAACGACCGACGTGAAGACGGCCTTGGGCGAGATTGTCCGTGCTCTGTACAGGCAGCTGCTGGAGATGATGTAAATGTGGAGCGTTCTCAGATCAAGATGGTCAAATTCGTTTTGTTAGGAGGCGCTCTCAGCGGAACGTTTGGAGGCATTATTGGTGGAACATGTGGCTCTTTGGGAGCAGTTTGCGCAACAATTTACTCCAAACTTTGTGGAGATGTTGATACAGCTAGTGCGACTGTTGGCCTCGTGAGCAGTGTGTTTGGGGGAGTAGTGGGAGGAGCATTTACCGGTGCCGTTGGCGGGTCGGTGAATGTGGCAGCTTTAGTAGAAGGAAGAGAAGATTATGGCTTTGTCAGCGAAGTGTTATGTTTCACTGTTGGCTGGGCAATCGGTCACGCCATCGGTCGCTGTTTTGGTCGGCAAGTCGGTGCAGCAGGTGGTGCTGTAGGTGGAGGATTTGGGGCTTTGTATGCGACAAGAGCCATAGTTTGTTTGAGTGGACGTTTAACCAAACATTATTCTAAGAAAAATCCAAAAGCAGAAATGACGAGGAACGCTAGAGGAGATTTAAACCAAAGCGTCCAACCGCTGGTGAAAAAGTTGAAAACAATCGAAAAGACTTGCAACGAAATGTTCTCCAGTGATGCCGCGAAAGACGTCGCTGATTAGAGCGCAGCGATTCTGGCTGCTGCTGATGAAGACGTGCGTGGCGGGCGGTCAGTGGGCGGCAAATATATAATCCGGGATAATAAAGACTTATTCTATTCTTTTCTATTCTTTTCTAAAGAAGCATCGATCGCAGAGGAGCTACCGAGGAAGTGGAGAAACTCTGAGGCAGAAACAGAAGATCTGAACATTTGTTTATAATTAGTTGATTTTAATTCTCCTTTCTCTTTTCGATTCGTTAATTTTTACAAATGTGACAGTATCTAAAAACTAGAAAATTTGCATTTCGTACCAAAATGCTGGGTGAATGCCTGCCATGCTCAAACTGCACTGGGGGGGGGGGTCAGTGGATATAGCAGAATGTTTTAGACGTTGAATGGTGAAAATAGGACGAAAACTGTGGGCCTAGATAATCTGCGAAAAACTGGCAACTAGGATAATAATAATAATAATAATAAAGAATAAATAGAAACAGGAACTCTATAGGTTGAATGCTTTGCATTCACCCAATAACCCTTTTATTGTTAAACATGTCAGTGGGATTTGGGGCCGTCAGACTGGTGTGTAATGTTGTTTAGCTGCTGTTGTTCGTTCTACTTTGTGCTCTTTATGGTGTTTTTACCCCCACAGAGAGGGGGGTACCCCTGCCCTCTCAGATACTGTTCAAAGATGAAGCCATAAATGTAATCTATAATGATATTTTCACACTTTGTTAAATGTAAATATTGATTTCTGGTTTACCTTTGTTCATTACGCCATTGCTTCTTTTTGCCCTGGTGTTCAGAGGCTCGCCTGATGTTCCCTATCGGTTGCGTTGTAAGCGTGTGGAAGTGGCACAGTTTCACAGCACCTCGACTTCCCGATTCCTCCTCTGAACATTCCCAGAAAAGTCAAACGTTGCTTTCACTATTTCTGTGCACGTGCTGGAAATGTTTTAATGATTGCTACTTCTCTGTCAAGCTGACCTTACGTAATGAGAGGCTACATGTTGTGTTAATAGTGCTCCATGTAATCCTTAAGATATCCCACATGTTGATGCACGGCAGAAGATTGCACACACTGCTCTGAATTTGTTTGGTTACCATGGGAGATACGTAATTTGTCTCTGTTGTTTAAACTGTTTGTAAAGGGATAACTGGATTATGTCATTATGTTTTCTATTGTACAGGGTACAGAGCCAGGGTCTTCGTCGATGATGACTTGGGCCTCATAATGACTTTTCTTTAGATAACAAAAACGGGGATGTTTGTAATATTTCCAACTATTTGTTGTAATTTTTTGAAGTCTTTTAGTCTTTTTAAGTGAAATCGAAAGCAGAACTACTGATGCGTAAACACGAAAAGGATACGAACACGACCCGTTTTCTTTCTTTATCCAAATCAGTTCTATCAGTAAGATGTTGGGCATGAAAGTGAAAAATCACGAACAAAAGACAAAATGTTTTTGTTTTTTTTACATTCCTAATCAATCACTGCCACGATTCCAACTTCATGAGTTTTAAACTGGCATCAAAATCAGTTTTAAGGTCCTGCTTCCGTCTCAGCATTACAGAAGCAGGTTTAATGTGCGATCAAGAAGAAAGTCTTGTTTTGTGTGTGTGTGTGTGTGTGTCATAATAAAACTAATCATTTGATTCCATTCACTTCTAATTTCCCTCTTTTTCCAAAACATACTCACAGTTTAGCTTTTTTAAAAGGTCACAAATGTTTCAAATCTTTTTGTTTTTGAATTCCAGGCAGAATGGTTTTAACCTCCGTTTCTTCCAGGACAACTCCTTGATTGGCTGATATTAAAGTACAATTGAACTCCGACCTCTGATCAAAACACCAAACTGGACCAAAAAATCCAGTTTGAGTCGGAGTTTTGTGACGCAGACACAACAAATGGAACACAATGGAGCCGTTCTCAATGGCGAGCTCGTGTTTTGTGCGACTATGACCAACATGAAGATGACTTCAGCGGGCAGCTGCTCAACTTAAGGAAACACGGGAGGATGTTTCTAAGAAGGTGGTGCGTTCGGTGTATGTGCAGGAGCACTTGGCACAGTTCCTGGAGGCATTACCGGTGGAATATGGGCTGCTCTGGGATCAGTTGGTGCAAAACTTATGCCAGATTTTGTGGCGACGTTATTGCAATTTTGTGGGCAGCATGTTTGGGGGAGTAGTTGCAGAAACCTTTTTTGGGGCTTGTTGGCAGTTCAGCCAGAGTGCAAAGACTCTGGCTGCTGTGACCGAGATGGAGAAGAGTGTGAGCGATGTTCAGGCAGAGGCTGAAAGGTCAGACTTCCTGTCCCAGAAGAGCGAGCGAGGAAGTGGGAAACTCCTGGTGTCACTGTGGAAACACAGACACTGTCGATGAGACGTGTTTGTCTTTCAGCTTCAGCGTCATCTGTTTATTTATTTATTTTATGAATCACATATTATTTGTAGTCACTTAATTTCCTTCAACCAAATCTGTAAGTCTTTAAACTTTTTGCAGATTTTTTAAAACTCTGATGCTGTATTTCAGTGCACTTTTTGTTCCGGTGTGTGTGCGTGGCAGCTCGCGGATGATTGGCTCAAGTTAAATAAACACTTCATACATAAGGAGCCAACATGGCCACCATTTTCAAATGGCACGTCCATGTTTTTCCTGCTCCAACCTGACAGGCTTATACTTTCTGTGTTTCAGTTTGACCTGGGATGACCTGCATCTTATTTTGAAAGGTTTGTGTTAGTTAGGCTTTATTTATAAGAGTGCTTTACTTTCATTTGTGTTTGTCTTTTTTTTTTTTGGTCGGTTTATCTAGTTTTTTCTTTAGACATCCTTTCTTGTTGTTTGGCTCATATTTTTACAGACTGTTCTCATTTCCAACACATAACATAACGGCAGTTTGTCACATAGCGTCGTATGTTACGTTTTGGATTGAACGTGTTGATTTTAAACACAGTTTAAGCAGCTACGTGGAAACCACAAACTCTCTGTATAAATATATCACAGCTGCTGTGGCAGACGTGTGGAGTCAATAGAGATAGGACCCAAATGCAGACACGAAACTAGTTTCTTTAAACCTCTAAAGACCTGAGACATGGGAACTGTCATGGATGATGATATGAACGGAGGGATTGTGGCTGTGTCCCAATTCCGGGGCTGCATCCCTCGTGGGACCCGGCCCACGTAAACCGCGCCCTTACCGCTTCCACCTCCTCGGTTTTACCGTCTCCGTTGCTGCCGCCAGTGGTGGAAACTGGAATTGGCTGGGCTGCGCTATGACTTCTGGGATATGGTGGGCCATGTAGGATACACCAGACCCATCCTACAAATTCGGGGAAATGTAGGCCGCATTTGTTGGCCGCATTTGTAGGAGCCTACGAATTGGGACAGCCTACGTCGCGTAGCTGTGACGTAATCAGCCTACAAATGTGGCCCACGAGGGATGCGTCCTAGGAATTGAGACACAGCCAATGAGGGAATAAGACACAGGAGGAGAGCACAGCTGGGAGCAATCACAAACAACGAGACCGGGGGACGCAAAACTGAAAACACTACGATACCCTCGCTCGCTCCTTAATGATCTGTGCACGTGGGGAACTGCTTGGTTTTCACCTTTTACCGATCTGTTACTTTTGTGCAAACTGTTAGAAGCACTAAAACGACTCAAAGACTCATGGACGAGTTAAAAACTTTCACTTTTTGGATTCTTCATTCACACAATAAAGTCCAAAATTTAGAAGTTAAATGGACCTTTGTTTAAGATGCAGCCAAATCACATTACATCATAATCATGAAAAGCCAATTTGTATAAATCACTTAATAAATAAGTTGAACATAATCAGAAGCGGGGATGCTGAAATGCCTGTGGATGAAGAGGAGCAGCGAGCCAGCACTTTTGTTTCTCAGGCCGCCAGGTCTAATCGCCGTCCATAATCCAACACGGCACAGTGAACAAAGGAGAGTTATGAACCCAATTTTCCAACCTCAGTAGCTCGAGATGGTTGATCCTCCTGCACTTTTACGATCCAGCTGCAGCCCAGGTGTACCCCCTTTTTTCAAGATGATCCGTCTGTTCACCACAAAGTCTGGACGATGAAAAAACAAACAGCACTTTATCTTTTATATCTTCTCTGTCACTCCGCCTCTCTCTCTCGGGCAAGCGAGAACACGTCTGCCACAGCCTGCAGCCGCCATCACTCAAAGTGTGACAAATAAGCAGCTGAGCAGCAGTACAGGCGTGCACTTGCATGAGTCGATTGCATTTATCAGAGTAAAGTTGATTTTAAACAAGATTCCGTTTGATTGAAGAACTCGGAGAAGAGTTTGCAGACTGTTGTGCAGCTCTGTGACGAACCCAGAGATGATGGCGTTATTTTTGTGCCTCTACTCTGAGCGCACGTCAATCATTTTCACAAGTGAAAATGTTGCATTTTGACAAGAAAAGTTTAATTTGAGCAAACAAAATTCATTGCTGTGTGTCAGAAATGTATTTCATTGTTTGCTATGATCCACAGACACACACAGTATCAGCCCCTCTGCTCACATCTCTGTGGACCTGCTCTCAGTGTGTCGCTCCACTCTTTCTGTACACTGTTATAAAATGTGCCACAAAAACCAACCAATCACAGGCTTGGATGCAAAAACTCTGATTGGCTGTTTTGTTCTCCAATCAGCTGGCTAGCTTCTGCACTCGGGGAACACTGTCCAACGTTTTATTATTTTCTCTTTTTCTTAATGCTTATAGAGCTCATTGCTTACGTCATCATTTGCGTCACACATTTATGTTTTGTCCTTTGCTGCACACAGATATGTATCGTACAATTTTGGATTTAAACTGTCATATTAACAGACACAAGAGATAAGATGCCTCTTAGGAATGTGGGTGGGGGGTTATTCAATTCAATTCAATTTTATTTATATAGCGCCAAATCACAACATCAGTCGCCTCAAGGCGCTTTACATTGTAAGGTAGACCCTACAATAATACATACAGTGAAAAACCCAACAATCATATGACCCCCTATGAGCAAGCACTTTGGCTACAGTGGGAAGGAAAAACTCCCTTTTAACAGGAAGAAACCTCCGGCAGAACCAGGCTCAGGGAGGGGCGGGGCCATCTGCTGCCACCGGTTGGGGTGAAAGAAGGAAGACAGGATAGAGACATGCTGTGGAAGAGAGCCAGAGATTAATAACAAGTATGGTTGAATGCAGGGAGATCTATTAACACATGGTGA
>VURO01035147.1:0-29954 GCA_015108175.1 Pelvicachromis taeniatus | reverse complement strand
AGGGGTACACCCTGGACAGGTCGCCAGGCTAACACACATAGACAGACAACCATTCGCACTCACAGTCACACCTATGGGCAATTTAAAGTTCCCAATTAACCTATCCCCACTGAGTGCATGTCTTTGGACTAGGGCTGGGACAACGCGTCGACGTAATCGATTGCGTCGACGTAATCAAAATTTGCGTCGATGCATCGTCACTTTCAAAAAAACACATGGCGGCAGCGAGTAGCGGTAACATGTCGACTTAAACCACGCCCCCCGAACACGCAGTTCTACAGTATGGGGATATTTTAACCGAAAAGGAAGTGATTCAGTCTTTGCCGGCTTTGTAAGGTGGAAATGGCCGATCATAAAACGACCGTAAGTTTTCAACTTTGTTACTAACGCTGGTTTTTACCCTTTAATTCATCCAGACACCCCCCACGTAGACACACACTCAGAGATAAACACCCAACCTCCGTAAATGCAAAACTCATTTAAGCTGCTTAGCAGTAACATATATCATTAGATTCATCGATGCATCGAAACATTAATCGATTCGGAAAATAATCATTTTCCCAGCCCTACTTTGGACTTGTGGGAGGAAGCCGGAGTACCCGGAGAGAACATGCAAACTCCACACAGAAAGTCCCCGGCCTGCTGGTGGAATTGAACTCGGGACCTCCTTGCTGTGAGGCAACAGTGCTAACCAGCGTGCCACCGTACTTCCCCCTCTTGATCAGGATTTATTTATTACGAATTTTGGTACAATGTGCTACCAAAGCATTCTGTTTGTATTTCCGTTACTATGAAGAGCTCTCACATTCCTTCCTGTGTTTGTGGCACTGCTTTTCTTGCATTTTAAATAATCTCTTTCATTTTGGCATTTAACCTAACACAACTTCTAATCATAGAATTTTAATTGTGAAATTATACAACCAGAATAAGCAGCTTGTTTTAACACTGGCTCTTATTGCATGTAGGTGTTTCCTGCCATAAACCAAGTATTGGCCCTCGTGAAACAAGAGTTTTGATTGGAAGCCAGCGCAAACAGGGTTTCCAGTGTATTTATTCACAGAGCCTTGGGAGGAAAAGGAAGAAGAACTATTAAAAACACCACAGAGTCACATGGCAATAAGATTGCGCCATTTAGGCCCAAAGGCACATGTATTAATAATCAGAAGAATTATGACGTTCTGAAACAAGTGACAGGAGCAACAAGGTAAGGAAATGAGGCAAAGAGCAATGCAGAATTGTATCCGCGCTAGGGACTATCGCAGTGCTGTGCTGATATGTTATATGATGCCTATTTTGTTCAATTATATTTCAGTGGTTTCTAATGTAGTGCTTTATGGTAGTTGAGACACATTAATCTTACAGTGTCTAAATCTAATTTTGTTTTTATTAAACAACAGTATGTCATTTCTGTAGTCGCAGCATGTTCAGTGTGAACGGTTTTGTGTGTTTTCTTGATTTGCCTTGCCTGGTGCTGGCATTTCACTGTTGAATCATCGCACCTTATTAAATCAAATCTGCTGCTGGCAATACAAAATGGAGAATTTCGAAAGACGAGCGGAAGAAGGTCTCATTAATGGATTGCATTCTTTTTTTATCTTTCAAATAATGAATCTTTCTATTAATGTAGTGCTGACTTTGATGTCGATCCACAAGCGCATACACCATTAGTCATGAAACTGTCTACTCCTCACCATATTTTGCCTTTTTTTTTCTCCTCCCCCCACTGTTGCACATGGTTTTTTCATGGCTTTGATTCCAGACTGCTTTATTATTTATTAACATACATAAACCCAGTTACAGAAAATATCTAGAACCTTGGAGTCGAACTGTAACAGCATGTGTGCCTTCATGCATGTATGCAGACAATTCCAGCGACTGCGACTACAGTACATCCAGAACCGAAAAAGAAAAAGGCACAAATACAGTAATCAAAAGCAAAGAATGTTTCTTTGTTTAATAAGTATTTTGAAAGAATATCTGTTAAAACAAAGGAATAATAATACGGGGATATTTGCAGATTGTATTTTAGTCGGTTTAAGAAACTGAATATCTTGTTGTGATTTTCTAATACCTTCCAGTGTGTTGTTCTGGTGTCATAAGGGAGTGGAATGAACACTAGGGGGCAAGCTTAAGCCTTTCTCACATGTCCAGAGCATATTTAGGCATTTGAGTCTCTTCTTTTCTCTTCCATCCTTTAACACCTCATGTTGTGTGTGTGTGTGTGTGTGTGTGTGTGTGTGCACCACGTACGTGTTTGCTTCACAGAAGAATGTGCTTGTGACAGCCCATAAACTCACGTTTGTTTATGTGTTTGTTTGGTTGTGGGTTTGTGTGTGGCGAGCCAGCCACATTAATCTTAATCCAAAACTAACGTTCGTCAGGCCACTTAGTATTCTGATTGAGGGAAATTGTTCGAACGTCTGGCATCTTGGATTAAAAATGAATTGCATTCGCAAATCTTTCCTTCTCTCTTTCTTTCTGTGTGACCACATGCAATATCAAATCTCTGTTGTCGCCGACTGTGCCTTCAGATGTTCTAGCGCTTCCTTCCTTATTCTCCTCTGCTTGGATAGTCTGTCTTTAGTCTTTCCCGTTGCATAGTGGCTACAATCTCCTGCCTCGTCCCACTGGCTTCCTTTCTCCTGCTCCTCTGCTATGAAGAGTCTCTCGTATTGCACGGCAGCTCCTTTGCAGTGTCTGCCTTAATTTGCCTCATTCCTTGATGTGCAGTTTCAGCTCAGGCCTCCTGATCAAATTCAAACAGCTGATGACTGCTTTCATCCCCTGCTTAGCTGCCCTGCATTTGTGTAGCAGCCTCCCCGTTTCCCACAATTCTTTGCCTAGTGCAGGAGTGGTGGCCGCCTGTGTCTGCTGGTCTGTCTGCTGTGTTGGTCTGTCTCTTGTTTGTTGCCAGGGATTGGGGAACAGATGGTGTGCTACGTTTTCCCCTGCAGAGGGTGAGTTCTACAAAGTGCATCATTGTGCAAAATGGGTTTTGCTGCAGAAATGTCTTGTACACCATACCATATTTGAAAGAAAAAAAAAAATCATTCCCACTCTATTATATGCTATATACAACCTTCACTTTTTACTGTGCAGTCGTTTTTACTTGTTTATCTATTAAGAAACATTTATATATGTTATTAACACCAAACATCAAATTTTTTTTGAAGAATGAAATCTTAAAGAGCCGAACATCCGATGTAAACTCTAGAGAGGCTTGGGAATTTCTTTGTGCTAACGTAATGTTGGATCCACAGTTATTTGACAATTCCAAAGTTCTTTAGAGATTATAGACTTCTGATGATCTCCCTTGACAATACTGCTGTAGCAAGAAATGCATTTACAGGAAACCAGTTCAATCATGTAGGCAGGACTCCCCTCTGGGAGGATGAGTGGGTTTAGTATGGATGGTAACTCTCAGGAGGCAGCTCTTCCTTAATACTACCAAGGTAGATGAATTCATTTCCTACTAATGATTGTTGCCACTGATATTACCAAAGCACACAAATGGCAGCGATTGGCAGATTGGGTGATGTAACCTCTAGCCCCTATCATACAAATGGTCAGGCCAGCTGAACCGTGTCACTCATTGCAGATGTGCATTTTTACGACTGAAAAAAATCAGTTGTGTCTGGGCTCGTGCCAGGCACTGTGATTAAAACTCTGCTCTCGCTAATCATAACAAAAACCATGGGATTAGTCATTGGAGATAGAGTCAAGGTCCTTGCCCACACAGCTAATTGAGCGCTTATCTTGGCATAGACGGTAATACCATTAATCACACATAGCATGTCATGTTCACATGGATATGTGGAAACTCCATAAGCTCCCAGTGAGCTCTGAAAGTCCACACTGCTTTGTGTCTAAAAGCCCCGACAGCTTTGTGAACGCGTGCGAAGATTCGCATTTTGGTTAAGTTGAGTTTGTGTAAAATCATAGAACCAACGTTAACACGTCTATAAGATCTGTTGATTTGTGTTTATATGTTCAGTTGGGCAGCACGGTAGGACGGTGGTTAGCACTGTTGCCTAACAGCAAGAACGTCCTGAGTTCAATTCCACCATCAGGCTGGGGTGTGCTGAGTTTGCATGTTCTCCCCGGGTACTCCGGCTTCCTCCCACAGTCCAAAGACATGCAATTTGTGGGGATAGGTGAATTGAAAACTCTAAATTGCCCATAGGTGTGACTGTGAGTGCAACTGGTTGTCTGTCTATGTGTGTTAGCCCTGCGACAGACTGGCAACCTGTCCAGGGTGTACCCCTCCTCTCGCCCCAAGACAGCTGGGATAGGCTCCAGCGCCTCCCCCGCGAGCGACCCTGAAAAGGATAAGCGGCTGAGGATGGATGTTCAGTTCATTGCAGCGCTCTTGCATTCTTTGCTAGCCAGACTAATGGCAATCTCATAATTTCTTTCTTAGAAAACACACAGAGCATCTATTTTCCTGTTTACTCTGCTTTACTGGATGTCATTTACCTTAGTTGCAGCAGAAGTGAAAGCGCAAACATAATCTATTGTTAACCACTGCAGTTGCTGCACAGCTGCTATTTATAGATGCCCTGGAGAAATGCACTGCATACCTGTGAAGATGAATGTAGTTACAGTACTTTCCTTTGCTCACTGTCTTACGTGACTCAAAGCTATTTTGTTCTTCGGAAAACGTGTATAACCGTCTTCCATTGTCTTGTCAAATTTTACCCAGGAGAGTGCAAAGTTGGTCTTGTTTCTATTCCTATTTTCTTTTTTCAAATTACACAAAAATTTAATTGCCAGCCAATGATGATGTGATGTGAGAAAGCCCTAAAACATGAGTGCTCACATCAGCGTGCGCTAGTAAATTAGCATGACAGTGGCAGGTGGCTGCGTTGGGAATATGGGGGAGGTGGTGGAGGAGGAAATACAGATATGAGCCAAGCACAATGATTGAAATCCCTGCTGTCAGGCGATGGCTGCTCAGGTGATGTGGCACCGCAGCGAAGCTCCTCTAAGCAGACTGCAGTCAGTAAGAGAGTCGACTTTAGAGGTTTTCAGATGAGAGGGGATCAAGCGGCATTTTGTCCAGCGCCGTCTGTTTTTCTCTCTTTCCCTTCTTGTTTTTCTAACAGGGCCACATGTTCAGCAGCATGCATATGTGAACAGGCACATGTTAAACTACCAGCTAATGCAGTTGCATGAACATGAACAGAACCTGTGTATGTAAACACAAACAATCAAAGACTGTTAAATAGAAAAGAGGATTAACTTAAGAGACTTGATGGCTGCTTAGGGGTAGATTCTGGGATGTGGAAATGCCAAAAGAACATGTTAGAGCCACAGTTCTTAAAGTGTGGCCCAACGATCATTAACACACATAACAAAGATCTAACAAACACTGTGCTAAAGTATGTGTGCATTATTGTACATTATTATCACATCTTGCACCAGTTGATCTCAAAAAGTCGCATGATAGGGTGAAGCAAGGTCTCACAATGGTTTCACCCAAAATCTCTGCTGATAATGACCCACACCTTTTTCACACGAGGTGTGTGACGTCGTGAAGAAGCTTAAACTAGTCGAGTTGCTTTTCTTTCCAAGCTCCTTAAAACTCCCTTAAAGATAAATGTTGCATTTACTGAGTTTCCAGCAACTTACGAATAATTGTTTGTCATCTTTGGTGAAATGACGCAAAAATACTGACGTAAATTTGAAGGTGTCAGCTGTTAAGACATATGGTGTGAGATTATATAGGACAGACACAGTCCTGGGATTAGGTGGCTTTTGAGTTGTGCGTATATACAAATTGAACCTATGATGTGATGCAGCTGATCAGATAAATCTCAACACAACACAACAGGCACATAACATAACACAATATTTTTCTCACTGAAATAATTTCCCAGCTACGTTCAAAGACACTCAACATTTGTAGCATTCTTGCAGTGGTACATCAGTTCATTTTAATCTAAATATTTGTGCATTTTGGGACGATATTGGCCATCTCACTTTTATTTTACCCAACAGTTGCCTCGAACTCATATTCTTATATTTCAGCGCTGAGTGATTCTAAACCCGAGACTAGCATACTTTCTCAAATTTATGTAACACATAGTGTTTGCCTCGCTTTTAACATTCAAAACGCTGGAGTGTTATTACCTGAAAAAAAAAAAAAACCCTAATAGCACTGGACTGCTGATTAAATGGTAATCTTGCATTTTGCTGTATTGTGTAGAGCATTAAATCAAAATTGTTGGGGCATGGATGTACCAAGAGTACCATTAAAAGGTCTGCAATGCATTTCTATTATTCAGACATATCAGGCCCATTAGCACAAGAACTACAAATGGCATTCATATTACAAGCCACCGAGAGCTTACAAGATGGAGCTTGAGGGAGAAAGGAACAGCTGAAGGATGCAGTTTAAAAATACCAGATTGTTTTTCTCCAGGGCTGGAATGACTCATTACCCAGGCAGCAAAGCAGGAAGTCTTGTCAGTTGGGTCATCCCACACTACAGTGACACGCAAATTGCGCCAGCGCATCATTTACAGTGTTACAGTTAGTTTGGAACTGTGACAGCAACAACAATACACACAAATACTTGTATGCTGTTTCATATAAACAGATGCACACACATGCACACCTGTGTTGGGATCTGGTTAAGTGATGTGTGCAAACTTGCTTTAGGTTTTTGGATTCTGGAAGGCAAGCTAAGGTCTCAGGTGGCCGCCATATGCTGGCGTGTTTATCCCCTCTTCTCAACTCGTGACTGTTTTGTTCAGAGAGGGGAGGGGGGGTAGGCTGACCAAGCCATTGCTCGGACACTGCAGCATCACTGTGAGCCACTAGTGGTTCCTCAAGCTAGTCTTATTGGATAGTGTGATGTGATGCAAACCTGTGCGCATATAACCAACTTTCCACTTCCTCTCTCTATCTCTGGGAGCAGCCCAGAAATTGAAGAGGTTAGAGGGCGTATTGGGGGCATACTGACATGGCACTCAGCCTTGGATCATCCCTCACCTGGGAGATAAAGAGCAGGAATGATGAGTTCCCAGCACGAACTGAGCTTTGGGCCAATGCTCGACCTTTTTAGTAAAAAAGGTTACCGATCCGTGGAGGCCTCTGATGTAAAGAACTGCCCTTATCAGGCCAAGAGGGAGGATGAGATGGGGATAGTAGACAGCTGATGTGAAGAAATTTAACTGATTCTGGGTTTGGCTAATGTCTCTCTGTTTTCACCCCCTTTTTTTTTTTTGGTTTTCTGTCCTTCCTTCTCTCCATACTTTTTTTAATCGGAGCTCCCCTGCAGGAAAATCCATTTTCCTGCACTAGGCCACTTTGTCTACGCAGGGTGCGGCAGTACTGAGGCAGGTGGTAAATAATGCACATCTCTTTCCCCTTTCATTATTCCAAAGGAGCGAGTGCTCACTTTTAGACGCTCTGTGAAGTGCCCTTATTAAACGAACCGGGCTACAGCCATTTCTTTTTGTTTTTTAGGGGTCGAGATGAGGAAAAAGTGTCCCTAAAAAAATATCTGTTGCAAAGGCCCATTATCCAATTCTTTCCTACTCATTGAAACTAAAGAAGATTCTTGATGAAGGCCTTTGCAGAAGTCGAGATCCTAGAATCAGCATATGTGGACTGTTTCAGAACAATAAGATGGCTAACGTGCGTTCTTAGGCAGTGTTTTGTGTTACGCTTCCTTATCCTTTCTGTCTATTTTGCTCTCTCACAAAGAAAATATTCACTTTGAAATGAAACCCTGAGAGTTTATTAGAGAATGCCCCTTTTAAGTCATTCTGTTCATATACAAACAAATGTGGTTTTATTATTCACCTCTTATTTTCATGAAGTCCTGCCACTCCACTCAATTTGTATTCCATTTTCAAGCAAATTGCCAGTGGTGGTCATTTTTCGTTTAAGCACAGTGAGTTTTCTACCGTCTGCTTTGCCTCAGCACATACTGTAAATGGTGAGTCGACGGATGCTGGCCAAATTCAGTTCCAAATCTCCGGTTTTCACATGCTTTGGGTTTAAGTGGAAGGACTAGGATGAAGAATGAATCAGATGTATGCGGAGGCAGGGGAAGATATGAGATCCTATACCTCACAAATGTCAAAATCCACCTACATCTGCTCACAGACAGTATTGCTGCCTCCACAATTATTTACCGGGTTTTCAATAGTTTTCATTGCGCAACTGGATCCCAGCGCATTCCTCTGACAACACTATTTTTGAAAGAATGGCCGGTAAAAATCCAACGTGATAGGTGCAAAACATTGCTAAGAACACCGCTCTTGTTACAGGGCAGAACAGCAGAAGTAGGCCTCGTGATATTGGCCGTAATACATTTGCTTGCAGGAACTGACTCAGAAGATGAAAGGAAGGGAGAGGTTTGTCTTTTTCAGGTCAACATGCCTCCAGGGCTGCCTACACATCCAAAATAGATGGATCTACAAGGAAGCTGGACAGAATTAGTTAATGCTTGCAGTCATCCACCAAATGTATGCATTTCATCTTTTTGATTTTCCCGTGAGTTCTTATAGATCATGGCAGATATTTCTGTAGTTCCTTTACTGTGTGTCTGATGAGTCATACAGAGGGAATGAAAATGAATTAAAGAATAAGTGCTTGAGATAATAGATACATAATTCCTACCCTAAAAGATCACATGCAGCGATTGGATCTGCAGTAAATGATTTGAGTCAGTTAACCTGCTGACATTATGGTATGATTCCATAGTGTAAATATTACCTACATACATAATTGCACAAAGCCAGTCTTTTATATCTCGCAGCAAACTGGTCATTACCTGTCCCCTCATCTTATTTTCTGTAGCTGCCATATTCATCTTGTTCCTCTTGGGATCCCATTGATTTCGTTTTCCATTGAGGACAATTAAATGTCATTAAAATGTCATTAAAATGCCATACCCTCTTTAAGAAGGCATAGATCTTACATCCCACACGATTGCCTTTTCATCTCTTTCAAAGGTATACTTTCCTGTGTGTCATATAGCTAAATAATTTGTTGCCAAATGACAGCTTGATAACTGCTGTGCTGTAGATATCACAGCAAGCTATATCATTTTGTCTGTTGAGCCGTCTGTGATTTTACTGAGAAAAACAACAACCGCATTCTGACTTACACCGTTTTTGAATCGCACTGTTGTGCTGTGGTTCAAACACGCTGGTCAGCTGGGGCCCGCCGGTGTAGACTTTTTATGTTCAGTACCTGCGTGTGGCTTTCCTCTCACAGTTCTAGGGACCTGCTGTCAGCTTATTTGGTGATTCTAAATTGGCTGTAGGCGTGGATGTGAGAGCAGGTATTTGTCCTTCTGTGTTAGCCCTGTGTTTGAATGGTGACTGATTAAACATGAAATATTAAAACAGAACGTTTTAATAACATAGTAGAAACAATGCATGAAAAAAGAGCACTATATTCAAAACCTAATGACGATATTGTAAACATGCTGTTAAAAATACATTTTTTTCAACAAGAACATTAGCAATCATTTGTGTGACTTCAAGTTATGCATCTGGCTATCTATTGACTGCAACTCCAGTTATTATTCTCCTTTTATCTGCTTTTTGCTCTTCACCAGCGCCTAAGGGAAAAATCTGTCTCTTAAGCTGCTAAATGCTCTACTGTGTTCCCAGAGCTGCCTACTGTGACTAAAAACACTGCTGATGAGAGAAGTGAAACTTAACAAAAACAGATAACTTGCAGACAAACTATTTGAATTTGCTGAGGAAAAAAAGGCTTGAATACTCCGAGTGGAGGGGGGAGAAAAGGCAAAACTCAGTGATCATATTCTGTGGGAGCATAACAACAAGAAATTCTTCACATTGTTACACAAAAATGATTTATATCACTTCAAAATCTAGAACTCTGCCTCCAGTAGCGTTTCGTGAGCACTGAGGATTCAGTAAAGCATCTCTAACTGATGAAACTGGAAGACTAGAAGATGAATGAAGTGGAGTAAATGAGCTGTTTATAGACAAATCACCTAGTTATTTGTAGAAATACACCATGTTCTCATTAGATATTGATAGTTGGCTTTCAGTTTAATTATATCCCCACTTGTGGAGGTGTATGGCACATTTAACAAAAAGCAAGTCATTTTTAGTGGCTGACAAAAGTACCAAAATAAGTACCCCCACAAAGAATGGCACTAAACAATGTGAGAATGTACATGGGAAATCAAAACCTCAAGAAATAAACAAAAACAAAACTAAGAACAAAGAATCACAATGAAACCAAATAGAAAATGAAATAATAAAGACAGAACTCAAAGAGCACACACTAAACACGATACAAAAGAACACAGGGGCAGTAAGCAGATTTTTTTAAATAACAAAGTACTGCAATATCCATGCAATTGGCATCATGGGAAATCAAAACTTAAACTAACATTATTCGGACATCATCAATAATGAAAACAAGCTGAAATAACAAACCAGAGTACACAGCTCAAAGCACTAGTACAGTGGAACCCCGGGTTACAAGTTTAATCCGTTCCAGAACCGAGCTCGTAACCCGAACAAATTTTCCCCATTTAAAAGAATGGAAATGAGATTAATCTGTTCCAGCCCTCCCAAAAAGTCCCCAAAATACCATAAATAATGAAAAAAAAAACATGTTTTTAAATAAGAAACAAATAAATAAAAGATAAACCAAGTTAAGAAAATATAACCTTACCTTGGCGGCAGACGATTGCAGTTAACGCAGAGCGGCTGAGGAAGGAGGGAAGAGGCACAATACGTATGGTACACGTACGGTAAAACTAAAACAACACTTTCTTAAACTTCAAACAAAACTAAAATTGCACTTTCTTAACTGCATGAATTGTAAAAAAAAACAAAAAACGTGTCTACGTACACTTAACATTACGTAGGAACGTATGATACATTTTACGATAATGATCTGTTTTTGCCTTTTTGGCTGCCTTTTCGGCACCTTCACATAAAAAAAACAACTATAATTGCACTTTCTTAACTGTACGTACGGAAGTGAGCTAAGCAGGTGTCATCATAAGGGATAAGCCTTTGAAACAGCTCTGGGTAAAGGTTTACAGGTAAGAAAGGCGAAGCGGAAACTAGCGGTGACGTATCGGAGCTCGGCTCGTAAAACAGGCAGGCCTCGTACACCGGGGAGAAATTTTGCTCTGATCGCGACTCGTATACCAAGCTGCTCGTAACCCGGGGTTCCACTGTACATAAGTGAGGGGCCAGGACTAGGGCTGGGCAAAACGATTATTTTCCGAATCGATTAATCTAGTGATTAATTTTTTGATGCATCGATGAATCTAATGATATATGTTACTGCTAAGCAGCTTAAATGAGTTTTGCATTTACGGAGGTTGGGTGTTTATCTCTGAGTGTGTGTCTACGTGGGGGGTGTCTGGATGAATTAAAGGGTAAAAACCAGCGTTAGTAAAAAAGTTGAAAACTTACGGTCGTTTTATGATCGGCCATTTCCACCTTACAAAGCCGGCAAACGACTGAATCACTTCCTTTTCGGTTAAACTATCCCCATACTGTAGAACTGCGTGTTCGGGGGGCGTGGTTTAAGTCGACGTGTTACCGCTACTTGCTGCCGCCATGTGTTTTTTTTTAAAAGTGACAACGCATCGACGCAAAATTTTTACGTTGTTGTATTTTACGCGTCGACGTAAAAAATGTGTTGTCCCAGCCCTAGCCAGGACAGTATATCAATTCAGCTTGAGTACATGCCATACTACTGTTGTGACTAACTGTTTTAATTTGCTAAGAACAAGATGCATAAGATAATTGTACATGTGGTTACGAGCAATTGTTTGCTCAAATCGTCTGTGAGTTTGTGTATGTCCCAATAGGGAAATCTAGTCCTGGAGACAACTAGTGTGATGGGGTACTGTCACATAGTACTAATTCCTCAGACAACTAAATACCAGTCAAAGATCTGATTAGTCATGTAATAATGTTGTTATGTAGTGATGACTAATAGATTGTGGAACATCAACATCTTGACATGTGTTGCGACTGGTGTGATCTAATCGCAAGATGGTCTGTAGTTCAAGGAGACCTTTCTTCTTTGCTAGTTTCAGTGTGAGGTGATTGAAGAGGACACATTTGCAACCAACCTGCATAGTCAGCGGGCCAATATAACAGAGTGCAATACTGCAAACATGGAGAAGACTGAAGAAGGTTAGATAACACATTATGGCAGTAAAAAGGGGTGTCAATAATGGTTTGTCTTCAGAAGTATTTTCAGCCTCATTTTCTCTACCTCTCGCCCCTAGGCACTGAAATACCTGTGTCATTCATTGCATTTTCACATGAATGAGAAATCTGCCAACTGAAAACACCGCTCTCTGCTGTACACCCACCAATGAATTACCTCAGAGTGACTAATGTATATGCTTGCAATTTTTCAATCATTGATGCAAGGGTTTTGCAAGGTTAAGTTGAGTGCCTGCGTCAAGAACAGAAACAAGGTGGTAGGAATTCTGAATTCCTTGCTGGTTTTCCCTACAGCTACTCGTTTCTTCAAAGCAATTCTCCCAAACAACTAAATGGATTGCTCACAGAATGACTTTTGTTTTGTCTGGCCTGGACAAAGATTAAGCGCTTGTTTGATGCATTTCCCCCCAATTGTAACTTACACAAATGCAACAATTTATCTAGAGCTCGTTTCTCTTCAACAAGCAAAATCACTGGTTGCATAAGAGGACGTCTGCCAAACATAGGAATTTATAGTAATGAAGCCATCAGAAAAATGTTGAGTGGTTAATGTTTGCACCCACTTTACTTCCAGGCCTGGCAAACACAGTATACTATTCTTTGAGAGCTCAACTTTGCCCACAGCAAAGATAGGCTACAATGACATCAAGCTGTGCAACCACTTATTACCGCATGTTCTCAGCTCGACCAAACTGTGTTTCATCATCTTTAGATGCAGCAGTATACGGGGTCGCCTGTGGGTGCTGTCAGTGCTTTGACACTCTCAGAGCGGAGCAGAAACTTTCTGTTTCTAACACTTAACGTGAGAAGGTGTCATTATCTGAAGCTTTCACTTGCACGGGCCGTTATCCTTTTCAAATAATTGAGAATAATATTACTGGTGAAAAGTTGTTTTCATGCCATGGCAATACATTGAATGTGATTGTAGGAGTCTTCATCCACTTACGCATGCAGAACCATGACTTGTTTTTTTTTTGGGGAGTGGTAAATATTTTATTACATTCAACATGATATGCATCCCCAATAGACACTCTGGAAACAACATAACTTATTTCATGTGAAACATCTATGACTCAATAAATAGAACTGGTTACAGTGCAAACAATTAAATCCAAGAATCAAAACAAACACAGTTTGGATCACGCAAAGCACTTTCTAAATCATAGTGGCAAACCCTGGGACACATCCATCATTCGATGCGTTTAAGAGCAGCCTAACCTAACAGCCATAAATGATCAAATAATATTAAAATATACTGACAAATGCAACTAAACACTTCATATATTTAAAGTGTTTTATTATTTTGTGTTTTGTTCCACTGTTAAGCATCCTTGGGTGACTTGAAAGGCGCTTTATAAATAAAATGTGTTATTATTATTAGCATTATTATTTTGGTTCTATACTGATACTTTTTTAATCATTGTTTTGAATTTTTTTGCACTAAAGATTTTCACATAGCCCTCTAAGGTACTTCATGTTCGCTCTGTTTAAACCCCTCAAAAAAAGAATACGGCGTAAATGTTTTTAACACCTGCGCTAAAGTCTAGCTCAGAGCAAAACAACATCTCGGCACATGGGGCATGTACTGTAGCTGCTACCCTCATTTATTTTCTTTCCAGCTATGTGTAGATAAGGTAAAGCCTCATACACTCTGTTAAGCAAAAAAAAAAAAAACTGCACTACTGGCAATCTGCATGGCACAAAGCCTAAAGTAGGCCATTCTGAATTTTTGGTCTTCAAGGAATGCATCTGGACTCCTTGAGCCCTCCCCCAAACCCAACCCAACCCCACCACACACACAAACACACACATTGCTCGCATTATTTTCAGTTAACATTACTTGAATAATGCATTTTGCGTGGTTTCACAGGAGAAAATTGCCCATGTCTGTGACATGTGGGGGTGGGTATAAAGCTGAATTTGAGCTATTCTGCTAAACCTCATGGGTAGTCTTGACTCCCATCGCCTTCCATGGAACATTTCATAGTGAGCTTGAGAAGCACTGAGGGCCACTTGGTTTGCTGCCAACATACAGTAGAGTTGCGAGGGAGGAATATGCCATTTCTGCCCCCTAATCCAATGGCACAATTTTAGCGACATATCTAACTCTATTTCAGCTATCATTAATGCAACTTAGAAGAAAAGACATTACCATTTAGTAGGTAAACTGATTGATAGTTGTAGGAGCACTGTAGAGTTCCACAATCACTGTATGTAAGAAGTACCCATCATATACTTGCGGACATGCCACCAATCGTACATGTCATTGACTATTCGGTATTTATCAGGCATAAAGCATTGATTAAAAAGAACTGAATAATGTTTTTATGGCTCTGAAGGAAACATTAAGTCATGTCCTCTTATAGTATTACATTTTTTTTTGCATAAGCTGAAGTTATAGCTTTGTTATATGTAAAATGTTCTTGGCATTTGAAGTACAAACAAGCATAAAATAGATTGTTATGGTACGCGAGTACAGTTTTAGTTGAGTACTTTTATTTATCAAGTTACTTCCACAGCGGTATACGGCGCTGGCAGTTTGCAAATGTTGAGCCTAACACGGTCTCGAATGATATCCTGTTGAGTGACGATTTGAGCAGCTGTGAGGTCAGTGCATCATTGAAGGGTCGATGGTAATTTGATGGCAGTTGTTGAAAGGGAGAACTCTTCACCTCCACTTTCCCTTCCACTTGCTTGCCAGTCAAGCAGGGATTCGATCCGACGGCCCTCTGATTGCAAGCTCAGCCTCTAACTGTCAGGATATTGCCAGCCCACTGCCTTTTGTTACTGCTGCCATTTCTCACTGGTTTGACATGACCACCTATTTGTCTACCACAGTTAGGTTTAGTCAGAAGTGTTCCGTGCATGATACCATTGCCATTTATTTTAAATTTCTCCAGGCAATAAAAGAACGTATGTAAATGCATATGCATGCAAATCTATGCAGGCCCACCTTTTTACATACACACACACTGTTGGCTGGCTCAGTTTTTCCCTCTGCCTGCCGACCTCCGGTTCCTTCAGTTATTCATGAGCCATCTGCTTGGGCAAGTGCTGTGTCAGATGTGTGTCAAACAGGACCTCATCTGTCCCCATGTTCGTCTTCTAATTGTGTGCTCATCTGGTTGCTAAAGCTGCCACTGGTGCCCCAGCAACACTCTATGGTTAGCTGAGAGACTCCAGCTGAAGTCTGTGGTCCATCATGGCCTAAATAACCTGTTTGATCTGATGTGTGCATCTTTATTTAAGATTATAGCATCTGGTTCATCAATGTTGTAAGGACAAGCACAAATCTGTCTTTGTGTGTTTGTCTGTGTATTTGTTTGGAGTTTTTGTGGACATTCTTCCGGGGGGGGGTTGGTTGAAATTGAAACAGGTCTACATCCGGATGCAGAAAGTAAGAAAACCTTTTCAATAATAAATATTAAATTGCCTTTTAGGAAACTTTAAAAGTAAATGTTATACTATTAACTACAGGTTATGTGGAAAAAGTGGAGAAGTTGACTTACAAGTAAGACTAACAGCATTGAAAACCGAGTAATAGATGAAAAGTAACTCTTTTGAAAACTATACTTTCAGTGACAGAGTGAATATAGTAGCAATAAAAAGGTCAATGTGGACTTCAGATCATAACTTTTTTCCATATGAATATGCCCTTCCAACCAATTCCTCTGCAATTCAGTGAAGCTCTTGAAAGTGAAGACCATTTCTTCTCTTTAATGAAACTTTTCACGGGCTTATGAAGGAAAAAAGGTTCAAAGCAAACTTAAATGGAATATCCTCCGGTTCTGTCATGACAGTGGGACTATAGGCTTCCCTGTTATTCTTGCTTTTCCTAAAACACTATTTTGTCAAAATCTCTACAGCAATGAAAGTTTTGGAATGTATCCAAAGTTGAAGCAGACAAAAGGAGAATGTTTACAGAGAGAAATGTAATTAGTGTCTTCGTATAAACGTTTGTTCAGGTTCTTCACATTCATAACAGTGTGCTGTACATCACTGCCTTAACTGTCAAATCATGTCAAGTTACATTATTTATGTTAAATATTTAATAAGAATAAGAATAAGAATAATAGATTAAAACAATTAGGAGTGGGCAAAAATCCCTTGATACACTGGGGTAATGAATTGAATGTGAAACTGAAAGGGCCAATGACAACGGTGTGTTATTAGGAAATCATAATGATTTGTGTTACAATAAAATCTTTCACGGCTTTAGCCGTGTTAGAAGATTAAGATGGTTACAGCTTCTATCTAATCAAATAAATGATTTGCTGTCAGGAAAAAAAAATTAGTAACAAGAGGAAGGCAATAAAATAAAGGGCAAAGATATGCTGATTACAAACATTTATGCTAAATCTCAAAAAAATGTATTTAAGAAAGATGTTTAGTAGACAGAGCTGTCATATTTTTTTTGTAATTAATACCAGAATAGAAATCATCAATCCCTGAGGATAAGTTAACACAGAAAGAAGTAGTGTCATAACACTTACATAAAAAGTTGATACAGTAGAGTTCAAGAAGTCAAGATGCTCTTTAAATGACAGAGGGAAAACATTTAAATGCATAAACAGCATAAAAGTAGTTTTGTCTTTAAAGAAGAAATAATGAATTTGGAATATTTTCTTAGTGGTACAATATAGTTTCATATCTATGTGCTCACTTTTCATAACAGTTTTCTGTTTGTGATTTGTGAGTATGCAGTGCGTCAAGTTATTGCCCTATATTGCTCTATAGCTCAGATTGTCATTTCTAGTTGCACAGACTTTTGCTAAAATTGGACTTCATGCAACTGTCATATCAACCCTGTTTCCTAAAAAATGTGTTCCCATACAACAAAACTGCATTTTCAGTTACCTTTTAAGGGTAACATATTTTCTCCCTGCAGCAGTGTGACTTTCTGCCAGAAAGGTTGCAGTTGTCATTATAAAGACAGAGAAATTCTGTATTCAGAAGAAAAGGGGATGGTGGCGGCATCAGTAAAAATGCTGAACTTTCTCCCAGATCAGGGTTTTGACTAGGCACAGGCACCAAAACTACTTGGTGAAATTTTGGAAAATATCATAGTTTAGGTCAATATATACACCCTTTCACATCATTAACCACATGCTAAAAGCTTCATCATTATTTGTACTGTGTGGCTAAAGACACAGAGACAGTAGGAAAGCAGGAAAATATTTGTCAAACATTGCAAATGAGAATTTAATTGGGAAAATGTATCTGTGGAAAACAAAAATCTGCATTTAATAATATGAACTCTTAAATCAACAGTGTAAATTTTTGCAGAGTAAATGGGGAAACATCTAACCCCACTATAATGGCATCAGTTATTTGATTATGGAAGCATACAATAATGTGCGTACAAAGATGGATTCATGCAGCATACATGAGAACTTCTTCTTCTTCTTCTCCTCCTCCTCCTCCTACCTTTCAAAACACAATAATGTATAATTTCAGAAGGAGGCCAGGAGGTCCCTGTGGAGAACTACTGTGATTCATCTTTGACAGAGACATCACTTTCACTCTGGGCCAAGGGGATAAGACTGTCATGTTAGCTGTCCCTGCCCAATCCCCAGCCCTTCAAAGTAAAGCCACCGTGATGAATCTGAAGCACTCTGAATTTGCTGTCCCAGTATGCCCTCCGTGTTCCTTGGAAGGTCCAGAGCATTTAAATGCATGTTGTATTTTAAGACAAAGGAGCACCAAGAGTTTGTTTAAAACTCCAAACATGCCAGAGGCACATGAAAATGAGTGAGAAGTCTGGCTAACTGACTTCTCACTCACACAATAAGTAAACAAAGCGGTCTGCACCCACTCATACCTCTCGTGCTGACAACTCTCTGTTTTTGCATTCCAGTATTGTATCCTCTAGCTACTACTAGGGTACTGATACCAGTATTTTTGGACGGGAGTTGTCTGCTGATATTGTTTATCTATAACACTGACTGTTTTCATGTTCTTCTTTTCTTTTTTTTTTTTTTCAAAATATTGACCTTTTTTTTTTCTTTTATGACAATCCTGAAATTCAAACAATAAAAAGTATGAAGGCTTTTTTTTGCATTCCAGGTTTTAAAGACTGCCATGCAAACAGATGAGTGAATAAAGTGATACTTTCACCTACAGAATAGTGAAAGAGACACTGAGAGTCTAGCGTCCCATTTGTTGCAGAGTACATGGATCACCCCAATAATGAAAATGTAAATAGAGGCGCTGGTCTGAGGGGAGAGAGAGAGAAGGTGAAGTGATGTACTTGACTCGGCGTCTCTCAAGAGAAAACAAAGACGTTTGTCCGCGCTTAAACAGACTAGAAGGTTGCCATTGTGCAACAATATAGCTCTTAGAAAATAGGCTACTGGCAGGGTATGAAAGAGGGGAAGCTGTGCTCTGAGCCATGTTTTGACAAAAGAGATAGTAGAAGATTAAGAGTTGAAACCAAAGCTGGCAGAAGCTGATAAGGAATGGATTTTTCACCATAACCTTGTTGTATTTTGTGTCAACAACTTGAACTCAACAACAACATCGGGACAGCTCCAAAGTATACTTTTTTTCTGTAACATTTCAAATGATTGCGTATGACTCTCTGCAGAGTGAAAGGTGAAAGGTCTGACACTGATACGCCGATACACTATGACATCAAGTACGTGATTACGAAAGTGTGAAATAATACAAAGCTGCCAGAATGCCGTGACTGTCAGATTTATAGTTATAATGTAATTGGTCTGATCCAGTGAAGATGCGTTTAGTGAGTGAAAAAAAAAAAATGGCATGGAGTTCATGACATTGTGTGGCATATGCTATCTTTCAACAGATGCTAACAAAGACAAGACATATTATGCAGAGAGCTGAGGAGCCCAGGCTTTGACATGCAATGCGTGGGTGGAAATAGGCTGTTAATGAATAGACAGCAGAGAGAAGGAAAAAAAAAATGAAGACGGCATAGCAGATACACGAAGCGTGCTGTGCGATAAAATATTGCTATTGTTAGGCAGTGCTGAGGGAAAAGTGCTGCGATGCAGAAAGAGTGGAAAGCCTTGACAGCTTTCCGGTGGCAGTCTGACGGCTGAGCAGGGAGATTGCAAGGAAAGTGCAGCAGAGGGCTGCTGTCAGGCCACACCAGAGCTCCGTTTAACAAGGTCCAGAGATGAGCTGCACCACAACACATTGCAAGGGAATGAGAAGAGGGAGAGTGAGGCTGGAGGGAGGGCTGACTAAGGCTCATGCATTTTCCAGAGGCTCACTACCTGTCATGCCTGCAAGCCTGGGATTCCTCACATGTGCATGAGAGCAGAGATTGGAAATCCTCAGTAAGAACAGGAGCTGAAGAGGATTCAGAGATTTAAAGGAGTACCTGCCATTACATGATGATACTAGACATGCTTGTGACACTTTGACACCTTTATCGCTACGTGAAAATATATCAGCCCCAATAGATACTTTATTTTTACCTCAGCTGTTCCTACAACAGAATAATGTCAAACGTCATTGTTAACATGATTGAGCCCACTTTAATCATTGGCGTGTTTGACAAGTGTTTAAAGTAATGCAAGCATATGCGTTAC
The DNA here is from genome assembly GCA_015108175.1 of Pelvicachromis taeniatus. Taxonomy (NCBI): domain Eukaryota; kingdom Metazoa; phylum Chordata; class Actinopteri; order Cichliformes; family Cichlidae; genus Pelvicachromis; species Pelvicachromis taeniatus. Next base: position 10,195 of record VURO01035147.1, on the reverse strand, counting down.
TTTAAACATGAATTTTTTCAAACTTGCAGTGTGTCATATAATATATGTCTTGTACATTTCCTGTAGCCCCCCTTCCACCTTGGCCCTTGGCATCAATCCCTGGCATGAAAGCTTCTTTGCAATCGTCACGTTACATGTCAGCTTCTAGACAATCAAAACATCTTTAGTTATGTCCCCCCTATCAGAGCAAGCTAATTCCATATAAAACACACCCACACAATTTTAAATGAGACCACTTCAGCTGCTTAGGTCTCAGAGTCATCAGAGTCATCAGGGACGTGATGTGTCCTCAGATCCAAATAACACGACTGCTGGATTTCATGCTGAATCTCTGTTACGAAGAGGATTAGGTGTTCTGTAGTAATGTGCTGAATATTATACTTCATGCAATTAAATATTTTGGAATTTGTCTGTTTTGTAATTTGCTGGTGTGCACGGTCACGTCTTATATTGCTTATATAGTAACAACCTGTAGTAGAAACTTCACAATTGTCATTGCTCTGCATCAGGCTTGTTTCTACATTGCTGTCTGATTGAAATGTACTTATTGTTTCATGGGTGTTTTGATTGTCACAACCTGACCCGGATACATTTGTTTTGACATGTTTCAGTGAATCTTTCTGTCAGCATTAATTTCTACATTAATTACTAATCTACTGATGGTTTTCTGTGTCTCCTTAGGGGGGCGACTCCTTTTTCTGGTGATGTGGCTGAACCTTGTGCCTCAGACTGATAGCTGCCCTGCCAAGTGTGTGTGCTACAGAGAACCCAGGCCCACTGTGGCTTGCCAACAACAAGGACTGTTTTCCATCCCTACTGAGATCCCAGCACGGAGCCAACGAATATTTCTGCAGAGCAACAAGCTGACGGTGGTACGGTCCACCAGTTTCAGTTCTTGCCATAATCTTACTGTTCTCTGGCTTTACTCCAACAACATCAGCTACATTGAGGCTGGAGCCTTTTATGGCTTGGAAAAACTGGAGGAGCTGGACATTGGTGACAACAGCAACCTCCGCACCATCAGCCCAACAGCCTTCCGGGGCTTAACTAAGCTGCATACCCTTCACCTGCACAGGTGTGGCCTGTCAGAGCTCCCTGTTGGGGTTTTCCGAGGAATGTTCTCTCTACAGTACCTTTATCTGCAGGACAATAACATTCTAACCCTGCATGACGACACTTTTCTGGATCTTGGTAACCTCACCTATCTCCACCTGCACAATAACAAGATCAAGATAGTAACAGACAACATGTTTCGAGGGTTAATCAATCTGGACCGGCTGCTGCTACACCAAAACCGGGTTATTTATGTCCAGCCCAGGGCTTTTAGTGATCTTGGTAAGCTGAAATCCTTGTTCTTGTTCTTCAACAATCTTACCGTCTTGACAGGGGAGACCATGGACCCACTGGTTTCTCTCCAGTATTTGCGTTTAAACGGGAATCAGTGGATTTGTGATTGTCGGGCCAGAAGCTTATGGGACTGGTTCAAACGCTTCAAAGGTTCCAGCTCTGAGTTGGAGTGCAATGTCCCTGAGTTCCTGGCGGGAAAGGACCTAAAACGACTGAAAAGCCAAGACTTGGAGGGATGTGTGGAAACGCCTCAAATCCAGACCAATCTCTTTAGCTCCAAGCCACAGTCTGGAAAATTCCTTTCCACTGAAAGCCCTGTGGGGGACACCATCCCCAGGTGTTGCCTTGGAGATAATGACAAGTCCTCTATCCTGTCTGGAAAGAGTCGCCAAATCACTAACAACCCCCTTAAGGAAAAGGAGAACATGTCCAAAACTAAATATAAGGACCCGGAAAGAACAAAAAATGAGACTCAAAACAAACAGAATGATGGCCCATTGGGAACCTTGTCGAATACCCTGGAAAAGTCTTTGGAAAACTTAAACCCTGACCTTATAGACAATCTGGAGTCGTCCACAACATCAAACAAAAAGAAAAAGAAGTGTTCCAAAAAGCCGAAATCAGACACCCACTGCATCAAAGGCCGGGGTTCTAATTTGCAAGTGCTGCACTTTCTCTTCATTCCCATGACCTGGATATCTCTAGCCATGTCTTAGGACTCCCAATTTCCCTCAGAACACTGGACTCAAGAATGTTGATGCTCATGACAATGATACAGAAGATGCCGTGGCATCTGAAGCTGGCAGTGACTAAAAAGAGAGGAGTCACTTTGACCCAACATTGCTGAGGAAAAACAATAATGAAGACGTTAGAGTACATTTAACAAAATGGATGCCTTTACAGAACACTACAGATCTAATGTAAATAATGAATTGGTGCCCAAAATTGTTTGTTCTCTATGTACTCAACTGTACTGTGTCTAAGCTACACTTTGGAGACTCCTCCCTTTCCCTCTCAAAAGCTTTTACTGCTTAGACAGACCACTGGAAGACAAAAAAAAAAAAGACAAAATAACAGAAGAAGAAGACTCATACAGGAAATCAGAGACAGAAATCACACAAAGAATGTTTGGTCTGTTTCATGAAGATAAACAATCTCTCCCCATTATTTATTCAGTCATGCATTTGTTGGGTAATGTTTTGGTTTTTTTTATGTTTATAAAAACAAATGTTTTGCCTCCCCTGATTTTTAGTTATATTTTCATGACAGAAAGGATAATGGATAGCATTTACCCCCCCCCAAAAAAATGCTATCAGTTTGTTCGTGGAGATTGCAATGGAACCATAGATATGCATTTTATTTTACTTGTGTACAAGTATGAATATATTATGAATAAAAGTTCTTATTTCTTAGCTGTTGTTATTGTGTGGTGTTTTTAAACAGAGCAAAATTACTTTCTATGCATTTTTTTCTAGATTTGAAATTTATTGTTTTAAGTTTTATTTATTTTTTTCTATTTTTCTATATTTATTATAGAGGTTGCTTTTTTTCCCCACAATCCTTATCAACAAAATGGAGGAATAATTAAAATTCTCAGTGAATGCCACGGTTTCTGAATCCCTATGGGTAGGTATAGGTATCTATGGGTATTACCACCCACACATGTGGCAAAACAATCTGAGTGGCAATTGTATCAGTTTCACTTTTTCAGGACTGTTAAAAGAGTGATGAAAAACATCTAAAATTTTGGAGTCATCTGAAATTTCATCCTCCCAGGTTGTGGTTGTTATGTGCTTAGCTTCTTCGAGGTTTTGGCATTGTGATGCTCGACACAGTCCAAAGAGACCCTGCTAGAGCAACGGTGCATACACGTAAAGAAGCGTTATAAAACTATCTTGTGAGTGACATCGTTTTTAGAATTTTGTCACTTTTTGTTTCAGCTGACGGGACTCACTCTCATAATGGTGAAGAAATATTTCCAAAAATTAGTTACAATGGCGACGTGACTGGCGACCTGTCCAGGGTGTACCCCGCCTCTTGCCCCAAGCCAGCTGGAATAGGCTCCAGCGCCCCCCGCGACCATGAAAAGGATAAGCGGAATGCGAATGGATGGATAGTTAACAATGGAATTACATTTTTTAAGTGTTGCTGTGGAATTATTTCATCTTCAGTCCTACAGTATATCCATGTACCTAAGCTTTTCTGAAAACAACAAACTGAGTGGATAATCTAACATACATACATGCACTATATCTACAAGTCTTTAATGGTTGCTGCACATGTAGTGTGATGATGTTGAATGATTCGCTCCAGGCAGCTTACAAAATTCAGAATATGATTAGACCTAGTTTTGTATATTACATTGCCACATCCCTCATCATTTTGATTGAATTATTAAGCAATGTATGAAAATGCTGCAAGAATATTTAAAAAGTGACTCCTCACATTGCAACCTTGACTTTGAGAACAGAAGAGACCCTCAAGACGTCTTATTAAGAACTGCTTTGCTTTCTTCACATAGAAAATACAGTATGAAATATCTGCATACAGAATAATTTAAGCTTTGAAACGTCTCCTTGTCATACAGCTCTGCTGGGGCTTGTTGCCTGTGGTAGGCCCATGGCAGCTTATGCACAAGGCCAGGACAATCTGGAGTTATATTTATCACTAAATTAAGTCAAGATCTTATCATCAGCCCTAAATCTCTTTTTGCAAAGTAGAAAAATAGAAGGCAGGGACTCCTGCAGCTTTCAGCTGTCATTGATTAACCCTAAAATCTAAAAGGACTGAAGGGGGGAGGTGAGAGGATATTGATCTCAAATAGGAATCAACAGGGAAATCAACAAAGCCTTTCCAAAACAAGCTGGCTGCCCTATGCTGATACACAAGCAGCTGTAGGCTGAAAGGGTTCCAAGTAATTGTACATGACTTGATCAAATCTCATGTGTATATGTAGCCAGACAATAATAAACAAAAACAAATAAACAAACAAAAAAAATTGGCAATGAGCTACCGACCAAGCAGCACGGAGGTTTTTGATGCAGCACCATACATCTCTCTGTGACCGATTCCACCTACCACTCTCAGACTAATGTTGAAAGTGGATTGTGTGCGCATACTTTCTCTAATGCAGACTTTTACATGCCAGTGACACGTATGAGCTGATAGCTGACGACAACCATTTAAACTGCTGAAAGGGCCATTCTATAACTAGAATTCTAACATCTTGAGGAAAAGTTTATTTTGCACATAAACTTTTACATTGGCGGATAATTTGTTGTAACAGTAAATGTTTTTCATATTTCAAGAGGATTTTGGACATTTGAAAATTACAAGAGGTCATAAGGCTGCTACAAGGCCATTTTTTAAAAATAGTATTTGCTTTTATGCAAGTTGTTTTTCAGATATTTAAAAAAGTAAACATGCATCCCAGATTCATCTGCCACGCTCTCCATGCATATTTAATAAATGCAAATTTGCAAACAGATTATACTTTTGTAAACATTTGCAATCCAACAATAAAACTTTTAGTACTAGAATTAAAGGTCTAAACTGGCTATTTCTCTTCCATGGTTCAGTTCAGCTTAAAGAATGATATACATTAAACATGCCTCATATCAATATAGTTACAGTTTCTGAGATTTTGGTTTTCGGTTTTCAAAGAGAGCGACATAACTTAAGTTCTACTTTGAAAATGTGTCTTCACTAATGTCTTGTGTCATTAGCTATGATTCTGCTTTGATTACAAAGCACTGCTCATGCTATCACATACCACATAAGTACTAGACTGTTTTTCTTTAAATCACAATTTCTGCTTTTTCAAACAAAACATATCTAGTGCACCAGAAGGAATTATTACTTTGATATAAGTCCCCTTTTTGCTTAAAAGGCATTACTTGAGTAAAAATATTATGAAGTGGCTTCACATCAAGAGAACAGTTGTAAATTAGCTTGATCATCTGAAGCATTTTCATTCCAGCAAGCACCACGTCGGTGGATTGGAGACTTTGGAGGGAAAAAAAAGGAGACTCATGCTGAGTGGAAGCTGGAGTTTCTCTGAGCATAAAAATTTGGAACACTTGGCAAGATACTATGATCCACCCTTAAAAGGACATTTCATTCACGTTCTCTTATCCCTTTACATTTACATTCCTTTTAGATTCTGCTTTTTCATTCTGTTATCTTTGGATTTCCTGTTGTGATTTTGTTTGTTGTAGCAAGATTTTAAAAACAGAAAGTTCAAAATTTGAACTATTGGACTGCAGCTCAGTGGAACAGTGGTTAGCACTGTTGCCTCACAGTAAAAAGGCCCTGAGTTCAATTCCGCCATCAGGCCAGGATCTCTCCGCGTTTATGTGGGTTTTCCCCGGATCCTCCGGCTTCCTCCCACAGTCCAAAGACATGCACTTACTGGGGATAGGTTAATTGGTAACACTAAATTGCCCATGAGTGTGAATAGTTGTCTGTGTCTATGTGTTAGACTGGTGACCTGTCCAGGGTGCCTATCCCAAGACAGCTGGGATAGGCTCCAGCGCCCCCTGAGACCCTAAAAGGCGGAAGCGGATGGATGGACTGCAGCTGTACTTAGCCACTCAAGATGGGATCATTCCAATTTTATTTCAGCTGCTCGCCAAGGGGACTCAAATCCCATCAGCTTTGGACTCTTTACAAGCCCCTAAAGTTCCCAGTAGAAGCTGTGAAATCTGCAACTGTGCAACGCTGAGGCTGTAACTCCATTTAACAGTGTCTAGAATCATGATGACCTGGGCCTGCAGGCTTCTGCTGGACGTCAAGAACTTTTTCATCAGATGCTGAAATCCACCCCTGAGACTCACTATATTTCTAGCTCTGACTAACAGTTCCACCCTCCTTTTGCACTGATGAAGGGAAATGAAGCTAATTATGGGCACTCCATCTGCAGTGAGGGTCCGGATGCAACATGTATTAGCATCTTGGCTGGGAATCAAAATAACTGCAGGCTATGCAAAAAATTATGTTAAGGGAAAAATAATCAGCAAAGCAAAATGTTGACTTTAGTCACTATTCTTCAATCTGCAGCTGACATCCATGTAAATAATGCTTTCAGCACAGGCAAAAAGATATTTGCTGCAATTTGTATAATATAAATAATGCTAATTCTAATAACAATAATAATATCTTTCAGCTTTTTAAATCAATGATTAGTAGATTATATTGCTAAAAGAAATGAATACTCACTGTTATCCAATATGCTATTTATTAGATGTTAGTACCGTATCTGCCACTTCTGAGGCTGAGGCTTAAGTCAACAGAAAAAGACATAGCTAGCTAGATAAGTTGTGCTATAAAAATTTTTTTTTCAAAGAGAAACGAAAAGAAAATCTAGAAAAAATGTGCACAGCCTGGCTGCTAAAGCTCCAACATGGCAAATATTAAATCCATAAATAAAACATTATAAAATAATATTAATAGAGAATTATATTTAAAAGATAATCCATAATTAATTCTATAATTCAATAAATTATTAACCCTCATCTTAAATGTTGTTTCTTTATTATCGCCAAAAAGAGGGGCAGATAGAGAGTAGTGTGAATTTCTCATTAGTTGTCCAAATTAAAACGAGCCCTCTGACGGCTGTGGAGAAGCTGGAGACATTGTGATCAGTTGAAGTGGGTAGAGACTGTTGAGTATGCATGAAACAACAGTAACTATCAACATTATTACACCATCTGTGGTATGTTTTTTTTTTTTATATTTAAAATGTATAAAAATGTCTTTAGTTACTAAACAATTAAATTAATCAAAACTCTTGATATAAAGCTGAAAGACTACTTCCATCACATGTTGATTATTCAAATGAAAATCCATTATGGGGGTGTGCAGTGCAGAAACTACAAAAGCTATTCCACTGACCGAATGTTATGAACCCAAAGCTATATGTTTCTCAGAAATTAGTCGTTTATGACAATATAATAATATGGTTATGGTAATGAATACATAGTTTATGTATTCATTGTTAACTGAAACAGGCAGGCAGCACGGTGGCACGCTGGTTAGCACTGTTGCCTCACAGCAAGAAGGTCCCGAGTTTGCATGTTTGCATGTTCTCCCCGCGTTTGCGTGGGTTCTCTCCGGGTACTCCGGCTTCCTCCCACAGTCCAAAGACATGCAATTTGTGGGAATAGGTGAATTGAAAACTCTAAATTGCCCATAGGTGTGAACGTGAGTGCGACTGATTGTCTGTCTATGTGTGTTAGCCCTGCGACAGACTGGCGACCTATCCAGGGTGTACCTCGCCTCTCGCCCTAAGACAGCTGGGATAGGCTCCAGCGCCCCTGAAAAGGATAAGCGGCTGGATGGATGGATGTTAACTGAAACAGTGATGGTTACAGACTTATAGGAAAAAAAACTTATTCTCACACCTTAAATTCCAAGAAAAAGAAGCAATGTAAACAACATCACTGACTGCACTTTTTCACAGATTTTAATGCTCACATCAACAATCCCAGGAGTTTTGTGAAAAACAGTAATGTTGGCTGCATTTAAATAGCATATATTTTGCAAATGTTTGTAATTCAACCACCATCAGTCTGTGGTTTATTATATATATATGTATTCAGATTGGTATGCACTGAAATTTGTAAATATGTAGACAAATTTGTAAACATAAACATGGATCTGCAATAACTGCACAGTCTAAGCATTTTGCTCCAAGAGCTGGAAACATTTAAATCAAGTCTTGAGTTAAATGTGACATTTGCTACACTTCTGTGGTGGCAAATGTGAAAATATATTTTAGTACGTGTGGAAATTTGTCCGCAACTCAGGTTTTATATGCCATACCTTAGGCTCGCAGGCTTAAGCTTTTGGGCTGTGTACTGCTCTGCTCATTAGCGTCAGACCCGTCTTGGTCTGCCCACACTATGCCTCAGTCCTGTGTGGAAAGAAGGCTCGCTCAACCCATATTAAAATTTTCATGAAGGAATGACTGTGCCATGAGATTTGTTTGGGCAGTGCTTTCATACACTGGTTACATGGCTAAAGTCATGCTAGCAGACTCGGCTGACTTTGCCATATTGTTGGAAAATCTGTAATTGCCATTTGTGTGTTACTATAAATGGTCTATTTTTGTTGATAATGTTGTCATTGTAACCACGGTTAATACAAACAAACAGAAAATCAGTCTCTCTTCCAGTGCCTTCTTGACATTTTTCACCCCAAGCAACTGCCTATGCCTTTGCTGTGGGTTGGCTCTGCTCTAGGAATTCACTGTGAAGATTTTAAAGTCTTAAGGTCAACTAACTATGTGTCTTAACAGGGAAATAGAGATCTAGCTCTTCATTCCTATTGATCATATTTAGATTTCATGAAGCAATGTTTATCCATGTAAACTTTCTTCAAAGGAAGCGAGCTTAAAAGCAGTGAAAACAACCAATCCCCGCCTTTTTCTGGATGTCTCTTTATTCAGTGAAAATAACCCGCCTTCAACTTCTAATGCAAATTCTAGCAGACGCTCTATGTCTCCTCCAGAAAACACCAACCTTTGATCATAAGTAATAAGACATTTTTTTTCCTTAGCTTCAGTGAATGTGACTGAAATATCTGAGCTCATGGCTCGAGGCGAAGGCTTATATGAAAAAGTTTAGACTGCTCACTGCAGAGGAGTTCCAGACTTTGACAGAGGGTCTAAAAGTGTTTGCGTTCTGCTCTGCATACTAACTGCCCTGACTCCATCATGCTCACTTTCTATCAAATCTCGCTCTAATTTCCCTTCTATTACTGTTTGTTTATGTCACTCTCCCCCCCCCTCATTCTCACCTTTCTCTTCTAGCAGTCACCTGCTATTATTTGTGTTGGAAAAAAATCTACTAGACATGGGTCATATTTGTAAACTCGCATTAAATGCATCAAACGGTCACGTGACTTCATTACCATTTACAAGAAAATATATCCAGTTGTTTGCAGTTGTTTCAGTCCTGGATGCAGTTCCCACTTTACCATTGCGTGCTTGTAGTTTTATTGCACAAAAGGACAAGTAATGTCCATCTCTCCACTCCTGACAAACCGTATAACAGCAGACTGGTGTATCATTTCCCTCCTCTCACACAGGAGCTGAAAAAGGCTGATTGTAGCGCAAGTGCACAGGACCCACCCCCCCAAAAAAACAAAACAAAAAAACCCCAACATATTGTCATGAGCTGTGTGCAGGCAGGAAATGGTGGACCCAAAGTGCAGACTCACAGAGGCATAAACTTGAACTGAAACAGTATTAATGTTGAACTCAAAGGTAACAAAACTGAAACTACAGCACTTAGGCAGGCAGAATGGAAGACACAGCAGAGAGAGATCACGACACAGACCAAAGAAAACACAGCGCTTAAATACACAGAGGGAGCAATCAGGAAATGAGAAACAGGAGGGAAACACAGCTGGGACAAATCAGGGCTAACAAGAAAAGGGAAGCAAAACTAGACAAATTTACATGAGACACGGACTTTCAAAGTAAAACAAGAAATATAACACAGAATTAGGGCTGGGCAAAACGATTATTTTCCGAATCGATTAATCTAGTGATTAATTTTTCGATGCATCGATGAATCTAATGATATATGTTACTGCTAAGCAGCTTAAATTAGTTTTGCATTTACGGAGGTTGGGTGTTTATCTCTGAGTGTGTGTCTACGTGGGGGGTGTCTGGATGAATTAAAGGGTAAAAACCAGCGTTAGTAAAAAAGTTGAAAACTTACGGTCGTTTTATGATCGGCCATTTCCACCTTACAAAGCCGGCAAAGACTGAATCACTTCCTGTTCGGTTAAAATATCCCCATACTGTAGAACTGCGTGTTCGGGGGGCGTGGTTTAAGTCCAC